>DWON01011719.1:0-10027 GCA_018251015.1 Phocides pigmalion okeechobee
GAACACTTAAAAATTTGACAATCGTAAGACTGCTAAACTGCCACTTTCTGTATTCTTATGATGGAAGTAGCTAACGAGCATTTATAATAACTCCCAATAAAACAGGAGTTCCACTTGAAGTGGCTTTGATCTACTTAATTCAGTTCCTAAAATCTGTCCCGTCCTAAAGCAGATGAATCCTATTCTATCTGGTTACTTATGCCAATGGCGACCTTCAGGTAACTACGAGTAGCTCGCCTGTTTGCGTACATATTATTTATCATTAAAGTGTATTAGTGACATGCGTCGTCCTTAAAGATATTTTAATGATACGTCGGAATTAAATTAATACCTAAACGTGTTATATAATAACTCCCTTGCGTCACTGAGTCATTAATGTACTTTTTTTACATAACATGAATAAGATAATGATAATTAATTATATTATAATGAGTACTACTTTAATTATTTCAAATGTAGAAACTAAAAGTGCTAAAAATATTGTCACGTTGATGTGGTGATACCGTCATACATATTCAGAAAATAATTTACAGATAGTAGGACCGGGAAGGTACCACCGTTGCTCTCATAATCTGCCGTGAGCTAACTCTAGTGTTTCGGTACGATTGTCGGGTTGCTCCCGCTGAATCACCGGTTATACATAGGAGCGAGGCGACAATATTAGTCCGTAGGAGTAACATCGAAACTACCTAAGATTTTAGTGAGGACTTCAGTCCTGTTTGAAGCGAAATATGTTGATGAACTGTATTGACTAATTTTCATGTCAATGTGGTGACAATTGTTTAATTCTTTTTTGCTCCGAACCCATAAACCCGTTTAAAGCTATACTTCGAAAAATGAAGAATAGCCAGGGACAGGATTCTGGGTCCCTATGTGAAATGTAAGAAACTTGCAACTAGGCTATAACTAACTATTTTATAGCTTCGACATACTTTTTCAGCACCTACGTAAGAAAACCTGTGTTTACCGTCCTATTTATCCACAATAGATCTCTGTCGTCAACCACCGCGAATATTCATGACATCATTATTTAGAACAGTACCTACTCATTTTACGAGATTATCCAATGTACATATTCAGTTAGAAACGCTTGATCTGCCAAGTCTAATTCTGTATGCAGTTTTGATGCAATTGTAGATTCATCTCCAGCTTAAATGTGTTTGTTAACATTTCTTCTATATAATTAGTGGTTGCGATAGCTGATAGCAGATATATTATAGAGAGATTCGATCGGAGAGGTGGCTTGACAATTTATCGTAAAGTAATGGTTGTATTCCGATTGTGAAGATACACTTTAAAGATATACAAGCAATATAAAAGAATTTTTCATCTCAATCCTTCCGAGTAGCAACGCATTTATATACGATCTCCGATAGGATTTCAATCATGTTCGAGTTTAGACCTGGACGTCAATGGGTTACAGCGATCACTTAACGTCAGGCAGCGTGCATGCCTGTGGGGTATCCAACAAGAAGGCACGTGCCTGAGCAAGAACCAAGAAAAGTAGTTTTATTTATTTATAAGTTTTTTTTACACGGTATAACACAAAAATAAAGGTATATAATAGAAAATGTAGTACAAAAGACTGCTTATTTCAAAATGAAATCTCTTTCCACGTAGCCACGGGATCGGAAAGTGTATTTGAAAAGCAAATGTAGCGTGCAATAATCTTATGTAAAATAGAAATAAAATAAGAAACAGAAATTGTAAATAAAAACCATAAAAATATTTTTATTAATGCCTTTAAGTTACTCTTTATCGAATTATACTTATACTTCTTACATGAACTTTCACTTGACCTATTCAATTTTATCCGATAAAACGTACTGATTATTTATCAGTGAAGTCTACTTAGAAGGAAGGCGTATAATCAGCATGAATAATGGTAAAATACCTGGTTTTATTTGTAAGTTTCTCTATATCATCAACTAAATAAGACATTACTCAAGTTAGTACCTATTACCTTGTCTTACTGCTAGAGACTAATTGACAAGTATGGGGGCAATTTCCAGTTAAAAGTTGATTATATAATGCAAGATGTGGCACAAACTTCCTCCTGAGGTATTGCCTGACACTATGACATGGGACTCTTCAAAAAAGGTACAAAGAGAACTCTTCTTCAAGGCGTTGTAGGCGTCTATACGTGACGATGATAGGTTTTCCATCAGGTACCCTATCTGCCTTTTCTTGAGACCAATTTATTTAAAAATAATGTTAGTAATTTTTAGACCAGCAATATAATCAGAATTCTAGCAATTTCTTCGCAAACGTTAGTTTTGTTTAGTTAAAATTATGTTCTTACTTAGTCGATGCTAATTAAAAATGTTTAACGACCCATGTGTACTAGACTGCGATGCAGTACCGCCTTGAATATTAAGTTTGGTGCAATGGCAATGACCAATGGTATTCTCAGTTTAGGAATACTTAGTATCAGTTACAAGCACGTATTTGCCTTGCTTTATTATCATCAAAAATGCCGTAAAGTATTCTTGCGTTTCGGTTGGAGAGGTGCGATTTCCGGCTACACTTTAAAGCGAGACGACCATTTTAGTCCTCAAGAGCTCGAACGTAGATATGTTGCTACATATCTACGTTCGAGATAAGATTTTGGTCGTGTTCGTGGTCGTACGTGGATGTCTATGGGCTACGACTACTAAACCTCAGGTGGTTTGCATTCTCGTTTCCTACTCTTCTCACTTAAAAAAAACTATTTGAAACTCGCGACTTCGTTTACGTTTTTTGTTATATAAAACCACATCGCAAGCGCAAATTGTGTATACCAAAAACACACCGCTGAACACGTAGTGTTTATAATAATCTTAATATCTTAGAAGTTTAATAATAGAAAATATCGAGTTTTTTTAATAAGGTTGAAGGAAGAACGAGGAATTTTTATACTGTCTAAACAGTAGAAGTAGAAAAATGATTGAAATCTATTTAGTACTCTTTGTTTGACGCGTTCACTACGGCAGACCTCATTTTATTGATATAGATTGATTGATTAAATGAGAGAGCATTCCTCCTAATGGTAAATGGTAATGGTCGCACATGAACTTCTATAACTTTAAAGAAAAATAAATGAATCTATGTCTATAACCAATTTCATTTACAACTAGCAACATTACGTCAAACAATTTTTCAAAGAATCAGATATAAAATTATTTTACGTATGTGGCGACGGTACTGGTTCTTGTACTTTGTAATCTATATTTCTTATTTAGTTATCCAATCTTAGTTATTTAAAGTTTACAAATATGCACTGAATAAACTTTTTTATATTAGTGAAAGATTTAAATCCACCCATGCAAGCTTTTCAAGATCCACTGTTATATATAGGCTTTACTATCCATGTGCTGTGCCTTCTGAGTTCACCGGTTTTCCGCTGTTTATTACTATACGTCATTACGGCCTGTACTTCTTTACAGCAAAGTTTCGTTAAAAAAGTATTAAAAACGCTGCAATTACGATGTTTATAAATTTTAATACACAAAAGTCTTAATTGTAACAAAAAAAATTGACATGTCAATTCAAGTGACACGTCATTCCAGTGATTTAATCAATTTTGTCGCTTCACACGCAAGCAGTTATCCGGCGGTTGTAAAACGAGCTTAATGTGGACACGGCCTAATACACCCATAATAAATGTTTCCGGAATGACCTCATGCCGAAAATTTTACGATATCACACGCTTATTACTTTGTTTTTATAACGTAATGTTCACGTTTAACGTATACTAACGTAGATCGCACGAAAAGTTTATTTTATCTTCCTCATCGAAATAGATATCAAAAACATATTTTATTATTATAAATAGGCTGCAACCCTTTTAATCCCACCGCTGGGCAGAATCTCTTTCATAAAGCTGCTCTACTACGGATTAATGCAGATAATGACTATGGGGCAATATATAAGGTTTAACGATTGCCATCTATCGATAATAAACCGGACTGGCTGCTTAACATGCTCTGGGAAGCATAGATTCACCTAAAACCGTAAAACATTACTTGTGTTTCTGTTGGAGAGGTGCGGTTGCCGGCTACACTTTGAAGCAATGCGACCACCTTAGTCTTCAGGAGTAGCAACATATCTACGTTCGATATAAGATAGAATTTTGGTCGTGTTTGTGGTTGTGCATGGATGTCTTTGGGCAACGACTACTTAAAATCAGGTGTATTGCGTGCTTGTTTACTACTCTTCTCATATAAAAAATGTTTTTTTGTCTACTTACTTGCTAAAAAGATAACCAATTAAAAATTCAACTTTGAAACAGGCCTATTAATTCCCCATCACATTAACCTATTTCTTTCTTCCATTTCTAGTTTAATGGGCTCAAACACGACAGGAAAGTGACGGATGGCACCTGAGGTCGGCGTCAATTAATGAAATAGGTTATCTAGATTAGTCTATCGCAAAGTATTGCTTTTACAAAAGTCGTTTAGTAACAATAAATACGATATTAACTGCGAAGTAAATTATCTAGATTAGTTGTTATCACCGACAATTACTCTTACAAAAATCATTTACCAATAATAAGTACGATATTCACTTTTGAACTAGATTATCTAGATTATTGTTTTTACCTATCATTACTTTTACAAAAATCGTTTACTAGTAATAAGATCGATAGTAACTTCGCAACTAGATTACCTAGAATAGTTGTTCTAGCCGAGTATTGCTTGTTTAAAAATTGTTTACCAAGAATAACTACGACACCAACTTCTTTTACATATCACTTAATTACGAATAAAATAGTACATAAACATGGTATAAAATATTTTAGTTGAAGTATCTGCCGTCCAAGCAATTATAAAACTTTTTATTTATTATTTATTACTATATATTTATTATACGCGCTATTTATTTTATATGCGGTGTAAAGTAAGTAGAGTATGAAAGTATTAAGTAAATTTTCCTTTTAACACCAACCTAGCTTGTTTATTGGCGTAATGCAGAATATTTAAATAGAAATAACTGCTGTCAAACACGTAAAACTACTCTCTATTTCACGGCAGGGAAAATGTTCTCAGTAGCCTTACTTAATTACTTACTTATTAAGTATATTTAATTCATCAAAAATTTAATATCAATATTGGAAGCTCGTTATTTACTTAATGTGAAAAGATTATTGATAAGTAATCCTTAAAAGTAAAAATATACTAAAGACGGCACTAATGTTTTTGTAAAAGTAATCTAAAATAACATTAATAATAATAAAAGCCTAACCCAAAAATCGCCAAGGCGCCAAGAACACTAGCAACATTCCGGCGCTGAAATGAGATCGCAATTCTTACGCAATAGATAGCACTTGAATAAAAATGTGACAAATAAATAAAAATAGTACTATAAAAATATCATATGTCCTGAGAATAACATGTAAAGATTATATTTGCGTATTTAGAGTAAATACGTCACAAAACAACAATTCAAAGTTTCAGGCTTAGTTAATGAAACTCTTTTTGAACATCTGATTCCTTCATGCTTCGATATCGCGTAGTTTCTTTATACAGATTCAATTTAAAAAGTTATCACGAATTGAGAAACGATCACGCAATCGAACTCGTAATGTAGGTAGGTATCGTCCCACGGTGCTGTGCAAATGAATGTACATACTTAGGTATGTCGTGACCTGGTGCCCCCATTGTACAATAAACAATATTTTATCGCTGGCAATAAATGTGTTTTTGAGCTACGAAATGTATTTTTTACACTAGCGATCACCTGCGGCATTGCCGCGGGCAAGATAAGCATAGATGCCCACTATATAAAATTTATAGTACTATGTATTTTTTTCTTTTTTTATGTGAGAAGAGTAGCAAACGAGCATGCAAACCACCTGATATTAAGTAGTCGCAGCCCATAGAAATCCACGCACGACCACAAACACGACCGAAATCCTATCTGAGCTCGGAAGTAGTTGCGTTGCTACTCTTGAGGACTAAGACGGTTGCCTCGCTTCAAAGTGTAGCACGCAACCGCATCCCTCCAACCGAAATACATGCTTTACGGCGGATTATGAGGGTGGCGGTGGTACGTACCCGGTTGAACAATAGTTATCCTACCTTTAATAAGACTATCTTACCTATATTTAATTTAAATAATAATAATTACATATCTAACATGGAATGCCTTGAAGCTTATAGTGAAAGCTTAACATAAACAATCTTATGGAAGTCCGTGCCGTGCGGCATGGTACCAAGAACGGTTATACCATTCCCATGCTGAATATCGATCGTAATTCTCTGCGCGAGATACGAGCAGTCTACTTGTCACCAGCAGCGCCGTTCAAACATGGAACTGATTGGACTAATTACTTTTGTTTCTTGCTCAGTTCCAAGAAATCATACTAGGATTACATAAGCTGTAATGATAATGTAGACTAAGCATGCTTTGTACAAAATCTGAGGTAGATTAATTCAATATCTTCACTTTAAAGGAACGTAGACAAATAAACGGGAAGTTTCAGCTTTATATAATAATAGAGATGATAAGTGAAAAACGGGGTGATAATCATACATTTTTTGTGAGGAAATTCATCATGAATACCACTCAGAAGCGGTGACGAGCGAGTGGTTACGGTTGACGAGCGGAATCATACTGGCTAAAACTCCACCTTGTCTGGATCATGGTTACGCTATATCATTCTACCGCAGTCCTGATGACGTAATAATCATACTTGCCTTATACGCTGAGCGTTCCTAAATTGATTTCTGGTCAGATAGAAAACTAAATATTGTCATTTACGTGTGACTGCTCCAGGGAAAAAGCTAGATTTTTCTGTTTGCGTATTGACGCATCTTAACAATAGTTTTCTGTAACGCATATAAGAGGGGTTGCTTCAAAAACCGCAATAAGTTGCCAGAACAAATATTTCTACCGGAGGTGGTTAGCTGCTTCAGTACATCTTACCCGACCCCGTTCTTTATAACATAGGGTTGGCAATTTTGCTTACATAAATATAGAAGACTTATAAAACTAGTTTGGACAGTAAAAAGAATATATATTTTTTTAATGACACTGTCATATCTTCTATTATAATAAAAAAATTAGTAACAGAGGATGCAGGTCATCTAATGCTAGAGTAGTCAGTGCGGTCCATGAACATCTACATTCAATTTCAAATAGAACTGTCGCAACTTGATGTGTTGCTACTTCTGAGAACTAAAATGATTACCCTGCATGTTCGTGTAATCAGCAATTACATCTTTCTGACGAAACGCGGGAATTGCTCTACGGAGAAATGGGTGATAGTACCTCTCCTCCTGGTGTTTAGGTTAATAACATCCATAGCATAAATGGTATTCTAATTTAGGCAGTGTTTAATAAAAAAATATTGGTTAAAAATCTAATGATAAGTTCCACAACGAAGATATAGCTACAAAATTTCTTTTGCTCGTAGTCGTGTACCGTTACTTTAAATCGTTATCAAATTTCAAATGATCGGCTAACAGTAAAATACCACTCGACAGGGTTCCTTGTCGAGACCAGAACATTTGCGTGCACGTGTCTCGAATACACTCAATACACCGTTGAGCAACTTTCATGACGACAATAAGTACTTAAAGTAAATAAACTCACCTACTCACAACACGAATTTATAAACGCACGGGTAACGCAAGCGTAGAGTGCGGATTCTTTTCCAGCTAACCAGATGCGCATTTTATTTTATTTTTTTTTTCAAACTTTACTGTAAGTTAAGTGATATTTTCTTAATATTAAAGATATCATTAATCTTTATTTAATTTATTTTTGTGTTACAATTGGTGGATTACAACAGTCTCAAGCACCAACAAATATCTATTAGATTATACCAAGTTTGTCAAATGGCTTAAAAACATAGAGAAGCGTATATAAATGCTATTTTATTTTACTATCACACATATGGTCACTAAATTCACACATAGCTATCAAATATGAATAATTCAGTAGTCCAACAGGAATATATCGTAATGTGACATTTCAAGATATAGAGTTTTGCATTTTAAAGCGACTATTTAACATAGTTTCTTTAAAAACTTACAATACATGAATTGTTGCAATATTAGTCGACCTAAAACATGCCCTAACAGTATTGTGTGCTTTATTTAAAAAGTTATAAATGATCAAAAGTTTAAAAATCGTATTAGAGTAACACTTCGACCGAGGTACCTCCTAATCCACCTTAAAGAAGGTTTTTTATTTCGGTTGGAGAGTCCACGCTTATACGAGTATGTATGTACGACGTCAGGCAATAATTCAGTCTTATTTATTTTCCTATGTACCGGGTACTCACGATCAAGTATTTTTGATTTTTGATTGCCGATATTCCGAACCAGCTGTATGGCTCCTGGTCACGGCAAAACTGCGGTGGCGGTAGAAACTGTTGAGAGATGCTGATGGTACATAAATCGATCTACCTTGCGTCTAGTTCGTCTTCCTTCTTTGGTATCCATATCACGACACACCAGACTAACTGTTTCTTTACACACTATTTGTAACTTACATAAATAAAAAATCGTTAGTCGTCGAGTACCCGGTACCCGGTCGAGTACCCGGTACAAATTAAAATGCATAAATTCCGCGATAATATTACTTTAGTCTTGTTTCATATCAAATGTAAATGTCCATACGCCGCAGAAACCACTTAACGTCAGATAGCCTGCATGCTCGTTTGCTACTTTTCAAACATACAAATAAAAATTTACAATAATAACTAGACCATTAATAAAACAAATTAATCTTTCATTCAGCTGTAAGTAAATGTAATTGAATGTAAATGAATTGCAGTCCAAATAAAGTATTCTAAGCATTCTAACTTTAAATGGGCTTAGTGCTTAGGTACCAACTTTCACATCGCTGAGAACTTGTGTGCACGAAGAATGTCAATAGTGAGTACCTACTTGTCATAGTTCTAACGATCTAACTTTTTTTTCACATAGGAATGAGCGCTTTATTTTTTTTTTACTTTATCACAAAAAATATGGAATACTATTCTTTTTCTGTAGCTTTGTTCGCGAAAAGGTCGATATTAAAATGAAATCAATAAAATGGATTAAGGATTATACAAATCTTTTATTTTATTTCCTTACGGATGTAATTTGCAAAGTTCGTTTCTTAGTCAAATGAGTATCACTTAACTTAGATAAAGGAGCTATCTACAAAATTTCAAAATTTTTGGTTCATTAGTTCCATAGATACATAAATACATCCATGCATGCACACGCACGCACATACACATTGATCAAAAATGTAACTATCCTTTTTGCTGCGTCTTTGTCGGGTAAAAATTTATCGTTATTTTATATCTGTGACGAGTAGAAAACGGGTAAATCACCTGAATAGTAGTTGCAGTCCATGAACTTCCACATTCCTCATACACGACTAAAGTCCTATCTAAACTCTTACGAAACTTTTTTAAATATATTGAATACCTTTAAATACTTTTTTCATCATTACTCTCGTTTTCTCTACAAACATAGGATAACAAGACAGATTTCTTAGATACGTAAACACGTAAAAAAACGTGTGTTTTTTTTAGCTCAGATGACGTCGTAAGAAAGGGTAGTGTGATGTGACCTGTATCAACCCACTTACAAACTAAGAATGTGATTTAGGTCAACATGCCGTGTATTCTCGGCACTTGCAAGTAAACGTACACTTAAAACTCCATTGTGCGGTGCAGACCTTAGAAAATGTGCCGTTAATAGTGCCACTTCGGTAAATGCTACAAATTTTACGACTCTTTGTCTGCTTGTTCAATACCAACGATGTAACATGCTTTAACGCCAATGTTTGCTCATTTTGGTGAAAGTTTCTCAACTGAACTATAGTTCGACCGGGGAAGAATCACCGCCGCCCTCATAGTCCACCGTAATGCATTACTTGTGTTTCGATTGGAGAGGTACGGTTTCCGGCTACACTTTGAAGAAAAGCAGCCATCTTAGAGGCGTAGCAACGTTTGAGCTCAGATAGGGTTTCGATCGTGTTTGTGGTTGTACGTGGATGTCTATGGGCTGCGACTACTTAACATCAGGTGGTTTGTATGCTCGTT
>DWON01011720.1:0-10027 GCA_018251015.1 Phocides pigmalion okeechobee
GGTGGCGGTGGTACCGCCCCGGGCGAGCTCTAATGGCTCTACCACCTTTAAAACCTACGTCACGTGACCTAGCCCTGTCACGTGACGTCACGCCCACGTGACAGGGCTAGGTCATGTCTTCTAACAATATACAGGCCGTCCTCGACTTACGTCGTTTCGAATTACGTCATACGAACATAGTTTTGACACGATTCCTCAAACATACGTCAATTGTTTCGATTTCGGGCATAGGAGAATTCATTTGTCACGAGTAGAATTGATATAGACGATAGTGGTAGAATTGATAGTCTCTTTAAGCCAAAAGTATAATTTATTATTTCTCATTATATATTTTGATTACTAAAGTTTTATCATTATCATTAAAATTAATAACACTTGCATAAGTTCCTATAGAATTATTTTAAGAATTCACTTTTGATAATAAAGTATATACTATATCCTTTGTTATAAATGCAGTTTTTTTTTGAGTTCGTGTGGAACCTAACCCTTGAGTTTTACATGTAAACATATGAAAAATATGTGTAGACTTACGTCGCTTCGATTTACGTCACGTATTTCGAGAACCTAACATGCCGAAGGACTGCCTTTTAAAAAAAACCCGATCGAATTATTTATCGCGAATGGCACGACTGTTTTGTGTACTATACAACTCCTTAAAGTATATTTAAAACCCACGTCCAATATTCGTGCAAATTCACTCATAACGATCTGCACTGCAGCATAATTTCGTGGCCTTACAAGATCTAAGACGTACATTTGTCTTAACGGTCGACGCTGTCGCTTGCAACCAAGAGGGAATTTGCTTCGAGCGTTCTAGTTCGTGGCCCTCGCGTTAGATTCTTTTCAAAACCTGTATTCAGTAACCAAAAATTCCATACTGCAGCTGTAAAGCCGATCAAATTGTTTAAGAACCACGACTAAAGTAATTCTCAGTATAGTAGTAGTATACATAGACATAGTACAAATTTTTGCGTGATTTAACGATTGGAGGCTATAAAAACAAGTGGAAAAAACTTAATTCGGTATCGCTACCATCTCAAAAACGCGCGTTTTGGATATTTTGACTGTACGAAGAAATGCGGCATAACATCTTGCAGTGTCGACGTAATCGCTAGGTGGTAGAACAGTTCGATCGCGGAGGTACCACCGTCGCCCTCATAATCCGCTGTAAAGCATTACTTGTGTTTCGGTTTGAAGAACTTTGAACTTTGAACTGTGAGGCGAGAAGACCATCTTAGTCCTTAAGAGTAGCAACGTTTCTACGTTCGAGCTCAGATACTATTTCAGTCGTGTTTGTGGTTGTACGTAGATGTCTATGGCCTTCGACTACTTAACATCAGGTAGTTATTATGTTCGTTTGCCACTCTTCTCACAAAAAAGTGGTCTGGTCCGTTTACTAATTTTATTACTGAAAATATATTATAATAAATAATCCTGAAAAGAAGTAATCTTTGATAGCTAATTATAACACCGATAAGTTATCGTTAAGTTAGTAATTAAAAGATATCCATCGCGCTTCTTATAATTTGTATGGGCTGATACTTTCCTGTTATAAAGATAATCTTTATTTCATTTCAATAAAATTATATACCTTAATAAGTACCTGTACGTAAAATAAAATAAAACGCCATCTATTGAAAAGTGTCGAAACTTGATCGTGCTAGTAACATCAATACATTTTTTATAAAACGTAACATAAATACATTTTTTTATAAAATCTTATAGAGTTTAAACCGTTAACGTTAAACCAGAGTGTAATTAGTAATTAACGAAGTTGACGCTAAATTAACAATATTAGAATGCTCGTTGACCCGCCATCTACACCTTTGCAAGCAAATCAAAAGCCTATTTAACCAGCTTTCTGATAAAGGTAAGAGAACGACTATGGTTGCGTTAGTTTCCCGATAAACTACTAGATGGCGCTGTCTTGCAGTAAAATTACTAAAGCGAGTAAAAGAGACTATATCTTCTTTATTTATCTTTTCGCATAGAAAACTGATAAAACTAAAATTTAGTCATGATCATTACTACAGATACTATATAAAGGTAAGTAAAAGAAATATCTAAAACGGTTAGATAGTAATACTTCCCTAGAATATCATAGTCGTCTGTAAATAAATATTTATATACCAAACTGCTATTTTTTCATATTTAAACATGTTCCTTATTTCAGAATGGCTATTATTTTCTACAAATTTCTTTAACTTTTCATAACAAAAGGATAGTGAATGAGATGCAATAAGAAATTGTTAAGTACCTTGGAAACTAAGATTTACTTCAGTATATTTCATTATAAGCGACAAAAAGGGGTCATTCTAATCATTATGCTATTTATTAAAGATAAAGGTAAGTATAGGAAACAAAACAACTGTACAATAATTATTCATTAGCGATACACATCAGTCAATAACGTCATAATAATTTCCGTAGTAGTAGCTAATAATAATAGATACCTTGTCATAATCATTTTCCATGATATGAAAATACGATTGATTTTTATCCACCTTTCATAAAGTTAGTACTGTAGCAAGCACTGCCCTAAAAATTTGGTACAAATTATTTTAATTTTTTATTTCTTTATATATTTATGAAATAACCTCTTAAAATACTGATATCATGAAAAGGCGAACTTGAAGTGTAATGACATTATTTACCAGCCCATCCTGGGTAGATGTTGAGAATTTTTTGTTCAAAACTAGTATTTCGCAAGTTTCAGTCTTACAACAAAATAGTGAGTTAGGGGCGGGACAACCGCGATTTGATACAGTTATCTGTGTTGGAGGTATTGAGCAATTTGTAGCAAATTAATTTAATATAGAAGGTGGGAGAACTATAGTTCGGGGGTACCAACTGGGGAGGTACCATCGCCTTTCATTATTGTTTTGTATGTGAGAAAAATAGCAAACAAGCATGCCAACCTCCTGATGTTAAATATTTGCAGACCATAGACATCCACGTACAACCAGACACACGACCGAAATCCTATCTGCGCTCGAACGTAGATGCGTTGCTATTCTTGAGGATTAAAATGATCGCCTTGAACTCGAACGTAGATACGATGCTACTCCTGAAGACTAAGATGGTGGCCTCGCTTCAAAGTATAGCCGGCAACCGCACTTCTCCAATCGAAACCCAAGTAATGGTTTACGGCGGATTATGAGGGAGGCGGTGGAAGTTAAAATTAAAGGAATTATTAGATTAAAAAAAAAACTATCAGCATGTTATAATAACATGCTTTTCTTGGAAAAATGACAGAAGTTAACTGACCAGGGAGGTACTACCGCTGGCCTTATAAGCCGCCTTCAAGCGGTTTATGGGGTTCTGTTAGAGAGGTGCGAGTATCGACTACACTTACGAGCGAGGTACCAGTGCAAGTCTTCGGGAACATCTATTAAGGTTTTTCGATAGGACTTTAATTTCTTTTGAGTATAGTTTGAGTTGATGTCCATAGAGTGACAGAATTAACAGAATCGGTCAAGCAATATCTAAGGTTTATCTATTTCTTATTTAAATGCTAATTTATCTTATATTACAAACGCAACTGACTTTTCGAAATCAGTGAGATACATGAGAATACGTCAAGTTTCTCATGAGCCAGATTAGTTATGTACCTCAAAATAATCTCTTGACAACGGTAGAAAATCGATAGGTGATACAGCTACAGTTCCACGCCGCCATCATATTCCGCCGTGAAATCATGTGCTTTGGTTCCACTTAAAAATAAGGCGACCTTCTCAGTCCTCAAACGTAGCAATGCGACGTACGAGCTCAGATATCCATAGATGTCCATGGGCAGCGACTACTTAATATCAGGTGGTCTGCGTACTCGTTTATTATCCTTCTTACACAATAAAGAAATCTTTATACGTACGTTTTATATATTCAGTTCTATTTGAGATTAAATAATGATATCCACGTGCTGCAGTGCCACTGAACATCAGCTAGCCTGTACTTGTTTGCTTTTTAATATGGGCACATACAAACTGAAAGGACTAAAGTCCTATCTGAGTTCATATGACATATAAATAAGTGTAACTGAATAGGTTTTTTTTCTATATAAAATGATAATAGCAAGCGAACATATATTCCATCTGTAGCCAACTTCATTAAGGGAAAGCGTACCACTCGAACAGATGCCTTGCTACTTTTGAGGGCTAAACTGATCGCCTCATTTGTAAGGAGACAACGACAACCAATTAGTATAACAATTAAGACATTGATTTTAGGAATTTTCATATTTAAGTTCGTTTAAGTTCATAATTTTATTTATAACTTACAGAAGAGCGGAGGCTCCTTCTACAGGTATTCTGTACTTAAAAGGAGGCTTCAATCACTTACAAATGTTAACTACCTTGTAACGTAAATAAAGAATTTATTATTTTTATTACAAGTGTGACTCTTAAACAAATAGAAATAGTATTGTGTCACACAAATCAATGGGAATTTGTTTCCAATGCTACAATGTTACAAAATTGAGTATGGCTCAGCGAGAACAAAGGTGGTAAAGGTGGTTTAAAGATGGAAGAGCCGTTAGAGCTCGCCGGGGGCGGTACCACAGCCCCCCTCATACCCCGCCGTAAGGCAACATGTTGTTCATGTATTGTGTTTCGGTTGGGGAGGTGTCGTTGCTGGATACACATTATTAGAGGCGACCATCTTAATCCTCAAGAGTAGGAACGCATCTGCGTCCATCCTTAAATCGAACTTATATTTGAGATTGGACGGGGTTGTCTATGGGCTGCGGTGGCCACACGTTTCTTACTCTTTCACAATAAAAAAGAACAACCCAAAATAAATACTATACCTACTAAACACTGAACCGGATGCAGACAATAGATTTAAGATAAAAACAGCATGTGATTTAGAGATTTCCAATAATAATCGCTTAATAATTCCCAAGTCATGTAATAATGTTTTCTAAAACTTATTTCATCAATAGATCGAGGTTGATAATCATCTATTACTCTTTGATTAAAGTAAAACTGATAAATCACTCTTTATAAATGCCGATCGATAGGACGAAGTAGTCTTTTGTGTTCAAGGTAAAAATATGAAGTGGTCTGCATACGTATTATCTCTGTCCCTATTTTTACTAGTAAATGGGGATGGAGAACTTCCATTGGCAGAGGAATGTGACGCAGACGCGTGCCAGTTACCCGAATGCAAATGTTCTTCAACTGATATTCCTGGAGGACTGTCGCCTAGGGATACACCGCAGGTAGGATACACACATTATATTTAATGTCATTAAAGTAAACTATATATGAAAACGAGTAATCTAAAAAAAAATATTTAAAGCGAGTATGAGGTCATGTGGCATGGTGTCAAGAATGCCGGGCACTTTCCCGCATTGAATAGCGATCGCAATATTTAACTTAGAAAATAATACTCAAATAGAGATTTAAAGCAGTAATAGCCGAACCAGTTAAGGTTCCGATCTCTCATATGGGGTGGTCTGATCTCACTATGATTTTTCAATACCATGTGTGTATTAGAAATTAATTGTCATTTGCTTTGTCACTGATAAACAATATAGGTTCTTATTAATCAATCATTCTAAGTGAATTACCGTGTATAACGATGGAAAAGTAATGACTTAATCATAATGTTATGGACATGACATGTTATGGAGTTTTTTTCGCCGCCTCTTCTCCAAAACAACATACTTAACCAGTGGTAATAAAAGAGTTCTGTAAAGAATCTCCTTCGAATAAAAATATTTTGAATTTGATTTTAGTTCTGAGGTCCTACCACGTTTTAAAACTATCTTGTTTTAGAGCACTCTATTTTACAAAATGTATGTTACGTAACGAATGCATATTATAGTAAAGAAAATACGAGAATTTCAAAGATTTGTAATGTGATGTAAATACACTGCGAATCCGGGTCAGGTCGGTTCCCAAGAGTTCAAAATGAAATACAAACATATTTTTTGTATGTATTTAAAAAGGTTTGTTTACTGAAGTAGATATATATCTAAAACAACTACTTTTCCATTTCAGTTCGTCGTCACTACCTTCGACGATGCTGTCACCATCACAAACATAAATACTTATAGGGAGATCTTGTATAACCGAAAAAACAAAAATGGCTGCCCGGCCGGAGTTACCTTCTACATCAACCATGAATACACCAACTACCAACTCGTCAATGAGCTCTACAACCGAGGCTTCGAAATCGCATTGCATTCGATCAGTCACAAAACGTCACAAACATATTGGTCACAAGCTACCTATGATGATATGATGCTTGAATTTGGTGATCAAAGAGTGCAAATGGCTCATTTTGCGAATATACCGTATGAAGAACTCAGAGGTTTGTTTAATTTATCTTTTCTCGGTATTAAATTATGTACCGGGTACTCACAAATAATGATTTCAACCCAGTTGCATGACATAAGTATTCCGCAATAGTATTAGTTTAAAATCATATCTTTACAGCATTTTAAAACATCTAACCCTAGTTTTTCATCCTTAATCCAAACGGCACGTATAGTACGAAAGAAATAATTTGTTGCGCGGTTTGGTAACAAGCGGTATATTTGGCGTTTGGTCCCAAAAAAATCGTACATTCGGTTCCAAATTTGAATCAGTTAGTAATAGCGAAATTAGCAGTAAAAACAAAACACTATCAAAGTAAAAAAGTCTTTAAAAATTCTTTTAAGTATTATTCAAACTGAAGAACATTTTTTTAAGTCGGTGAAAAATAGTTATTTAGTTATTCTGAGAATTTTTTTCAATACCCGATGACTTAAGTATCTTTATCTCCACGATTATTACTATATAAATGAAATATTGTCAGTTTGTTTATTTGTTTCTGTCTCTTTAAAGTTTAAACTACAAATTTAATGCATATCAAAATTTTTTTACAGTATGTAATTCACAGTATGTCATTTTAGAACGGAGCTATGAAGAAAAACTATAATAAAATGAATTGCATTTTTAAGTAATATCACTTTTGAGTAAAATTATTCAAAGTAATATTGAGTAAAATTATTCAAAGTATTATTCAAGTATCAGTACTATTTATATCAAATACTATTTACTCTTGTTACTCTGTTTGCATATATCTGTAAAGCTATTGAAAACTTTCAATATTTTTTAATTCACAAGATGTGTCCACAATTCCAGGAGTCCGTATACCATTCCTGCAGATGACGGGCAACGCGAGTCACCAAGTGATGGCCGACGTTGGTCTCCAGTACGATGCATCTTGGCCAACCGTTCAGCACACAGACCCTGGTCTTTGGCCCTATACCCTAGATTACGCCTCGATCCAGGACTGCGTTGTTCCTCCTTGTCCAACTGCATCCATCCCCAAATCCTGGATCAAACCAATGATCTGCTGGTTTGATTTGAATAATTTCCCTTGCTCGATGGTCGACAGTTGCTTCCATGTGTAAGTATGTATACTTTTACTTTTAAAACAACTTTTATTATAATTATCTCGTTTACGAAACAGCTATACTTATCTACACCATCATCTCATCACAGTGCAGTTCAACTGGTCTCAGAATAAAAAGGGTACTATATAGTATATACTATAATTAATTATACTTAATTATACTTATATGCATTGCCGCTAGATGCAATCTTTAAAAAATCATGTATAATGACATTATATGAATTTATCGTGTAAAGTTGCTTAAAATTAAGTAAATATGTATATAACTATAGGCTACATCAAGCTGACGAAGTGAAAATTAGTATTTCCTCACCATTAGGAACTTTATCGAATTCTTTACAATAGTTTCGTTCACTGTTAATGCAATGGATGATTAATTACTATTGAGAAAATATATAGAAAAATAGAGGTTCTTAATAGTTATTCGAACCCCGGACTCCCTGTGTGGGATCGTAGAATCTTGTTAGTACAGTTTTGTTTCGAAATCATGTGCAAAAGAGTACTAAAGATGAAGTAATCCACAAGTGAATTACTGAAAATCGTATATTTTAATTAAAATTCAATATTTCATGTAAATTATATAAATTCATTTCATTTCAAAAGAATAATAAATAAATGCAGGTCACCATATTTCAAGCAGTTACTGCAGTAAATGGACCTCTAAAACTGACCACCACCACCAGGGTTAAAGCTCCATCTGAAATCATACGTAGATAAGTTGCTAAAACCGACTACCATCACCAAAGCTCCATCTGTAATTATACGTAGATAAGTTGCTACTTCTGAGAACTAAGTCGCCTGATTTGCAAGTGTAGCCGGTAATCACACTTTTCCATGAAACACAAGATTACTAACGATTAACGCTTTTTAATTGCCGATATTATACTAGTTGCATGGCTCAAGGTTACGACTAAACAGTTCAGTTTACAGCCGTAATCACGACCCATGCTACCAGTTCGAAATATCGGCAAATAAAAATCGTTAATCGTAAGTACCCGTTAAAGTTAAAGTAAAAATATTATTAAATTGAATTGAATTAAATTGAATACCAAAGTTACCTAAACAGCTAAATACTCCTAAATTTAGCATATCTACCGTCAGTCTTACGACACATACGCGTCATTATACATGATTTTTTAAAGATTGCATCTAGCCGCAATGCATATAAGTATAATTAAGTGTAATTAATTAATCGGATTAATGAATTTATCGTGTAAAATTTCTTAAAATTAAGTAAATATACATTGCAACAGTTTTACAGAATCAGATTTGATAAAAACACAGATTAGATGCAATTCTGTGTTCTGCATTTTATAAACATTTATTTTGGTTTATGTAATAAAAATGGCATAAGACCATGCAGCCCAATTTCTGTCAAATGCCACTACCATCTATGTACATTTAAAACCAATTACCTAAGTCTATCACCCATCTGTACAAATAATAAAACTATAACTAATCCGGCTACACTTTAAAGCGAGGCGACCATCTTAGTCCTCAGGAGTAGGAACGCATCCAAATTCGAGCTCACATAGGAGTTTGGTCGTGTTTGTGGTTGTACGTGGATGTTTATGGGCTGCAACTACTTAACATCAGGCGGTTTGCATGCCCAATTGCTACTCTTCACACATAAAAAATAATAATAATCGTTATCTGTATATGGAAGACATAGGGTAAAAAACTATTATTAAGGGCCTTTATTAAAGCAATTGAACCTAAAACAATAATTGCTAGATTTTTGTCTATTACTTGTTGTTCTGTGCGATTGTGTGTGCTAATCTCAGAAACGACGATACCGATTTCAGTGTGGTTTTCACTAGTCTATTGTAAGCTTAGTAGTGATAGTTTCATTTAAATCGATCAATAAATAAAAAAGTTATATCAATTTGAAAGTTAGGAGTATAAGTCCATGCGAACTATTTACTTAAAAAAATCAGGAATAACTTGATAGTTAATAAAGTAATCTATACCGAAGCTTGTATCAGAAATGTTAATATTGTTTTCTACAGACCCAATCTGGACAACGAAGAAGAATGGTTTCGTTTTATCGTGAACAATTTCGAAAGACACTATCATGGAAACCGAGCTCCCTTCGGCTTCTATATCCACGAATGGTATCTTGCTGCAAACCCTGCCGTCAAGCGAGCCTTGTCCAGATTTTTGGATCTCGTCAACAATATTAATGATGCTTTTATGGTAAGTTTAAATAAAATATAGTTTTAAGTTCAAAGTCGAATGTAAAAGTGACTTTTTCCGCCGGCTTTTTTCTCCCGCTCACCGTTAGCCAACAGGCGTTCAAAGCCGATGTACTGATTTTACATTGTACCCTTGACGTTAAGTGTATCTAAATACATTACAATGAAATAATATATTTGAATTTGATTGAAAAGTAGCAAACAAGCCTACAGACCAACTGATTTTAAATGTCCTCTGCAGCCCGTAAACATTCGCATTCAAGCTAAAACAGAAGTTGGACGTGGAACTTATATGTATATAAAGTTGATAACATAAAGTATGTACATAATTCATCATCATCATCGGGGACGTCTCAGCCTCTTTGGGCGGGGGAATACGGGCCTCGAGGTACACCCTCTTTGCCCGGGCATGAACTCGGGGTTGCACC
>DWON01011721.1:0-10027 GCA_018251015.1 Phocides pigmalion okeechobee
ATATGGTGTCTTCCGAAAATAAGTAGCAAGGCATTACCAGCCTATCACGGTTATATATGTTTCAACCTCAGATATGGCATACTACTTCGGGGAAACTCAGTAGCCTTTAAAAAAGATTTCTTAGTCCAAAAAAAAAGGTATACAAGCTCTGTGTAACTCGCTACTATGTGGTACTCAATATTAGGATTTAATATCTATGTAAGTTACAAATTGTGCAAAGTTCAATGTGTTAAGAAACTGTTAGTGAAACCCAAAAAAAAACCACCTAGACGTAGAATAGATAGATTAATCTACCATTAGCATCTGTCAACAGTTTCCTCTTCCGCCGCAGTTTCATAGTGACCACGATCCTTCAATTGGATCGAAATATCGACAGTCAAAAATAAAAAAAGCGTAATCGTGAGTACCCAGTTCATAGTAAAACCAATGGAAAATTGTATATCCCAAAATGTCATTTTTGTCGCAAATGGACGATATGTTTCCGTTGGCGAAGTGCGGTTACGTGGTATGCTTATAAGCGAGGTGTTTTCATTGAATTGTCGGCTCATTTTCAATCTAGAAAAATAAACTCCAGTCTAGTGCTGTCGCCCGCAACGTTGACCCGATCTAATATATAAAGATCTAATAATATTTACAGGTGGTAGAGCCGTTAGAGCTCGCCCGGGCCGGCACCACCGCCACCCTCGTAACCCGCCGTAAAGCAACATGTTCTTTATGTATTATGTTTCGGTTGGGGAGGTGTGGTTGCCGGATATACGTTATTGGAGGCGACTATGTTAGTCCTCAAGAGTAGGAACGCATCCGCGTCCATCCTTAAATAGAACTTCCGTTCTATTTGAGATTGAACGTGGTTGTGCATGGGCTGCAGTGACCACTTAACATCAGGTGGCCTGCATGCCCGTATCCTACTCTTTCATAATAAAAATAAATAAAATAAAATAAATACGTGATAATTATGAAATATGTATTTCTTAAACAAAACATTATCTGTAATCAATTCAAATGTACAAATATGTTTATCTGGTCCGATTAGAAAGGTACTACTATCATGCTCACATATAAGGAGAAGAAATTATTGCTTAGGTGGAAAAGTGAGTATGCCACCTTATGTACCATAGTAAAATATATTTATATATATTATATAAGTACTACATTTCGCACTGTCAAAATATAAAAAAGCCTCTGTAAATATATTTTTCAACTAAAGAATATTCACTGTGGAACAAGCACCACAGCAACATATCAATGAAAGGAAAGATTCCTTAAATCCATCATATTTGCCAAATACTTTGCTAGAGATAGGCCTAATTTCGATTATGACACACAAATCTAAATTATAAACTAAGACGATTATTCTAGAATATTCTTAGCTAATCTCCATTGCTACTACAATCCAAAGAATTTTAATGGAGGCTATGAGTGTAGCACTATTTAATGAAATAAAAACGAAAACCAGTCCTAGATATGCACTGACCTGCTGATTCCACGCGAGCCCCTGCACATGATCGTTTGGCTGGCTGCGCTTGCCGGGTGTCATGGGCTGTGCAGTGTCGTACAGGTCCCAGATGAAGATCTCGCTATCAGATGCACCCGATGCCAACAGGTTCTTTTGATATGGATTTATATCGAGCGCTGATACATGACCTGTTGCAAAATAATATTTAAATTAAATTCTTTCATAAGATTTGTAGTTGTAGATGAAACTGTTTTCTTAGGGTTAACTATAGATTGTAAACTTCAGTGGGGCCGTCATGTTTCAGCATTGTCTAACAAGCTTAGTTCCGCAGCTTTTGCTGTTAGAAGGATAAAACAATTAACAGATGTTCCCACAGCCCGACTTGTTTACTTCAGCTACTTACTAGTATATTGACGTTCAAAAAGAGTTCTATAAAGAATCTACTTAGAATAAAAATATTTTGATTTTGATCTACTACAGAATTTTGAATTACATGAAAGATATAGACAAGAGTAAGGTGTTTGACTGATCCATAGATCCATTAAGACAAAGAAATCCATAAAGACAATAGAAACAAAGCCATGAGAGGAAACATAAAAAAAAAACAATAATTATTAGTTAAATATGACCCGTGAGTAATTCTTCAATTGATAACAATTTTTATCAATGTGTTGTTAGGCAATTAACATTACAAAGGCCAAAATGAATTCTTATGATAATAATTAATGTAAATACTTCAACTTATACAAAAGTTGATAATAGGAAATGTCATATAAACTGTTAAACCCTATTATACCCCCTAGGGGCTGGAATTTCTAAAATTGGTTCCTTAATATTCATTTGACATTAACATTTATGTCATATAATGAAACTATCTGCAGAATTTCAATATTTGGAACATTCATTCATTCATTCTTGTGGCAGTTTTTATGGGAGAAGAGTAGCAAACGAACATGCAAACCACCTGATGTTTAGTAGTCACAGCCCATAGACATCCACATCAAATTCAACTAAAATCCTGTCTGAGCCTGAATGTAGTTGCCTTGCTTCAAGCGTAGCCCACAACCGCACCTTTCCAACCCAAACACAAGTTATGCTTTACGGCAGATTATGAGGACGGCGATGGTCCCCGGTCGACCGATAGGTCACCCAGCTTTAAAACACCTTTAAAATAATTAATGAAAGAATAGTGACAATCTACAAAAGTAAACTACTAAAATATTCATCGCAGTCAATGAACTGACAATTGCAATTTAATCATGTCTCTAACTGACCCAGATTATAAATTGACTCTGTTATAATTGAATCACATGTAATTGTAATGGATGCATGTCTGTGTATAAGAACAGCGTGTAATAAAAATCAACTGTTTGCAGTCAGCATTTTTATAAAATAATTACATATACAAGTATAAGTATGTTTAACATTTAGATATGTGTATGTATGGTTAAAAACAGGCCTACATACATTAATATAATGGCAGTTTGTGATATATCAAACTAACTAAGTACTTCAAAAAACTGATACAGAAATGACTTAATTTATCAAAGTAAACATTATTTTAAAGTGAAAATTACTTGCTGTTTAGTTAAGAATCAAAATCAAAATCAAATTATTTTTATTCAAAGTAGATTCTTTACAGAACTCTTAATGGTGGGAGAACTACAGTTCGAAGGGAGGTACCACCGCCGCTGTCATAATCTGCCGTAAAGCAATACTTGTGTTTCGGTTGGACATGTGTGGTTGCTGGCTACACTTTGAAGCGAGACAACCATCTTAGTCCTCAGGAGTAGCAAAGCTACTATATATAGCTATGTTCGAGCTCGAGGTTGTACATGGATGTGTTAACATCAGGTGGTTTGCATGCTGGTTTGCTACTCTTCTCACATAAAACAAACTCTTTTTGAATGTCAATAAACTCCCATCTACTTGTAAGCTGTTTCATTTTGGAGAAGAGGTGGTGTTGGAAACTCCCTAAACATAGTTGCTGCAACTCATGTACACCCCACGTGCAATATCAAACAGAATGGGAGCTATGTCTGAGTTTGTGGGTTTATGCTACTACAACTGTGAACTAAAATAGCTTTATCTTTAATAAGTTTAGTAGGCAATTGCATCACTATTTGTAAGACAAGAGTTACTTCATGGTGGATAAGGGTCCAACCGAAATACAAAACATAGTAGGGGCTATAAATAATCTTTACATACTGATTCTGTCTATAACAGGTTAATAAATACTTGTATGCTTAACAGTTACACATGTGATCAAACATAAATATTGTTTGCATTTAAATTACATCACCCAATTACATGATTAATTGCTGTATACCCATTATTTAATACTGTCCGGTTTTGCTTATTTTTTAGATGAAATGATAAAAAATTCTCCATTTTTTCATAATTAAGGGTAAACTACTTTGTAAGAAAATAATGAAAAATTTTTAGTGTCTTAATTTTTTGTCTCGTCAAAAGAAATGTGGCTATGCTTCTTTGGTTTAAAGCACATAATAAATATTATAATTATTGCGACATACCAGTGTGCTCAGTACTGCTTCCAATTAATGCATCGCTGGCATTATAAAGTAACTTCTCTGCATTGTAGAACTGCAGTAGGCCTCCGTCGCAGCCTCCAACTATGACACCTGCGCCTGACCATACTAACTTCTGAAATCTGGAAAAGATTGCAGCAGTTCGACATATACCTGGACTCTCCAAGCGGAATATCATGAATATATCAATATGCTCTTTGCAACTAGGAACATGAATGATGCTCCAGGAGGGAATTAATATAAGAAACCTTTAATAATTAAATTAATAAAAAAATACATATTTAAATCAAATCAAAATCATGTTTCAATCAGAATCAAATGTATAGCAGAAAACCTTTTTTCTGTCTGTTCCTGTTGTTTTCTGTCTTTTGTCTCAAATTCAGATTAGTACACATACAGTTTAATATCCTGTGTATTAAATATTTGTAAACCACTTATAGGACATCAAACAAGATAAAAAAAATGGCAATTTATTGATAATGTCCTAAAGTAATTACTTATTTAATGGACTGTGTACAATCTACATAACCTAATGACACATCATTAATATATAGCTCCAGCCTAAAGAGTTGTTATTTAGTTTTCAAAATATGATCTGTTTTTGTTACAGTTAGTTAAGCTTTAAAATCAACTCCAGGGTCTCTCAACTGTTTACTCACTTCTGCTGTGTCTGTAGACTAGATTTGAGTTCCAAATCAAGTCCAGGGTCTTCGAAGTTCAGAGCGTATAGCTCGAGATGCGAGCTGGAGCTGAACGATGCGTCAACTTGCTGTGCCGCAGATCCAGCGGCCAACAGCGGCGGGTGGCTCTCCGCCGGCGACCAGCACACGTTCACAGTCCTCTTCAGTTCTTTCACCTTCATCTTCACGAACCAAACTCACTACAAGACCGGCCAAACACCAACCAATTAAGACCAAAAAACCACTATTATGTCACAACTTTACAAACGCTTTTTAACTAACCAGACTAAATTAATTAAACCTTTTAAAATATTTAATCAGCAGCGAAACGTTTACGTTTGATTTTTTAAGTGACTTTCAGTATATTTACGCAAAAATACTCAATATTTACCATAAAAACACCGAGTTGGCACTTCCAACGTGGCTGACGTAAATATTCGATTTGACAGATGACGTACCGCTCCAGCCGGGTGATCTACGTGCACAGATAATTATTAGGAACAGTCATGCAGTCATTTTAAAAGTTTTAATTTCATTTGTCTTTTGGGAGGTGTAGTCTCGGTTTTTTTACTCTTTTGCCACGGCCAAGAGTAAAGACGAAGAAATTTAAGTTATTATTCAATTCAAAGGTAGAAAAGTTTTAATTACTAAGAAGATTTAAAATTGAGAAATTGACAGCAATAAAATTAAGCAACATCTAGAAAAATCTGAAAAATACCGAAAAAGTAAACAAACTTCAAACATCTCAATTTCATCGGAAGTGGAGTTATAAAGAAATAATAAAATATAAAGAATCACGTTTAATTTCTGTAAGAACATAGTTATTGGTTTTATAATAATTATTATATTTATTTATTAGCGCACCAACTACATACAACTATAAACATTAATACCTAGAACCGATACAATAAATATTTTAGATGGTTATTTCGTCAGAGGTTAAAAATACTCAAGAAACGTGGATTAAAACTTATTTTAACGTATAGCTATCACTGCAACAGCCTCTTGCATTAAAATCTAAGTTACGTGTATAAACAATACCTAGTTGCAAGTACCTAACTATGGCTATTTGATCGATAGGTTAAATAGCTGTCTAATAGCGACAAGGTATTACATTACAGAATTGCAAAATATACTATCAACTACCATGTATTAATCATTACAGCATGATAAATTAACATATTAAATATATTTGTTTCCTGACTTAATGAGATTTTTGATTTTACCCTAAAGTTGATACACTTACAACACATTTGGAATCAGACCACACCACTATATTTATAAGCCCAACAAGCATATCGGTGACGTCACTACCAGCCTTATTATTTTTATTTTTGCTCTTCAGCATCATGCCAGTGGTAATGACGAAGGAAGAATGGGCCCGAATAGCGCGCTGGACCGACGTTAATAGGGAGGACCCGGAGACGACGCGGCGACGAGACTACGTCAAGTACCTGAACGAGGCCAGTCAGAAGATGACCAAGCATTGGCCGAACTCTTTGGAGGTAAGGTGTCCTGTCAACATACGCGACACAAATCTACAATATGTCTAGATAACTACACTTGACGATAGCTTATTGTAAATTTTAGACAAGGTAAGTAAAGTAGGGTATAGTTGGAAATAAGATGAATGAAGGCTAATGGCTACACTGCGAGCTTGCGATATCAGTCAGTCGTACAATATACGTAACTTAAACTGTACTGAGCCTTTCCATCCTGTCTTTTTCATATGAAAATATATCGTATATTGAAACAGATAATTAATGCCTTTAAAAGTTGATTTCAATAAGTTTTTTATTAGAATGTAAACAAACGCAATGAGGAACTGCGGCGCGCTCGCATCGAAGCAGCAGAACAAGCGAACACGAAGTTTTACAAGCGGTACATCAAACGGAAGCAGGAAGAGCAAGAGCAGCTTATGTACAGCGCCAGGGACACAGTCTTCAAGAACAAAGATGCGCCAAAATTGTTGCTCAGGTTAATAAACTGTACAACAACAAATTCCATTATTTGTCGTTCAATATGTCACTTGATTGTAACGATAGGTTGTAATAGGAGAATTTTAGCATGTAAAAACTGCAGCTAATAACCGCCAGTTAGCTACATTTTTATACCAGTAAAATAGTGTACTATTAGTCTAAATTGTCTATATATTAATATGAGGCAACCATCTCAGTCCTTCGAATGTGTAAGTAATTGTGGTTGACTTATGTGGGAGAAGTATTATATAAAATTTATTGATAATTATCTCCACGGGAGAAAATTATCACTTTCGATCTAGGGGACTAAGAGTGTTTGTTATCGCAATTACCGAGAAATCTGACAACTATGTATATTATAAACTTTTACTCGACTAAGCAATTACCTTCTAAATAATCGAACGACTCTTTTACTCAACCAAGCACTAAATGTTCTGTATACACTGCAACGGAAATCATAAATTCAACAACATTGTCATAAGCATACTTTAATGCTCTATTTCGTAGTGCGGTGATAGAAACGGTAATCCAAAAGGAGAGGCAAGAACAGTTGAAGTTCAATGAAGAGCTGAGGCGCCAGGCGGCGGAACAAAAGCGTAAAGACGACGAAGACATAATCCGGAAGTCGAAGGAATGGCACGAGCTGATGGCTCTGAGAAAGAAACGCCGCTTTGACGTCAATAAGCAACACCAGAAAGACATTCTTGAGCAGTAAGTAAGAGTACTACCTGTGTTTTAGTTTAAAATCGTGTTTGTAAAAATAATTCTCGCGAGTTAATTAGAAAAAGTCAGTAGATCATCCAATCTATACTTCAAAATTAATGTTATATAAACATAGTGCTGTTTTATTTCAACATGCTAATCTTTGGAGCTACTTACTCATATTACCTTTACTGAAGAAGATTTTTCACTATTAAATCGCGCAAATAAAACCGTACGACACTATAATCTTTTCCTTACGGTTGACCTCTTTTGTTAATATTATTAAAAGTAAATAAAGTGCGACAAAATGTGTCATTTTTATATAAATAAGACGCTTACATTTAAATACCTACCTAAAAATGTCTGATTCTAAACATACAATGTTCTTTAAAGAAATTCTAATACATATTTCACATTAACTTATCTAAAATATGCTTAAAAATGCAACTTCCAGGGCTCGTGAAGTATCTGATCGTAACAGAAATGAGTATGAGACGGAGTTAAATCTGCAGAAGATCGATAACATAAAAGCGGATCAACAGATGGCCGCCATCAAGAAATTTGAGGAAGAATTTGTAAGATTTTTTATGTAGTTACGTACCGTAGTTAATTGTTGTTGGTAAACTTGAAATTAGTTAACTACTGTGTCCACTTCTATATGCAGGCTCTCCAATGTGTGTTCGCAGAAAGATTTTGATGCCCATCTGAATTTAATTTCCTAGATGGGAGGTGCCTGCATAGTGTACCTATCCTAAAGCGAAATACACAATTATGTGTGGCACATATCCGCACATCTGTACCCTATTTATATACCGATGCATTAATATCTGCGCGCATGCTTTAGCATAGCATAGTTTACATGGATATACTTCACCATACTACTCCAGCATGGATTGGTGGAGACATTGTGTGGACAAGTCATCGTCGAATGATTTCAAACTGCCTGTAGGGCCTCCGATAATATTAACAACTGCTATCTATCGATAACAATCAGGACCGAAAGTTTAACATGCTTGAAGCGCCTTGAAATTGCCACTGGTGCTCACCAATTCTAGTTTGACTACGCCCGACGTAGTTAATCTTTTCCACAATTCGTGTAACTGTCACTCATACTTTCAATCATGCCCAATGATGTTTAACTATTCCACAAGACCCGTGGCTATGCGCCCTTATATGTATTTGTAAATCAATTTAGCAAGCAGCAGAAAAGGCACGCATATGGTCAGACATGAAGCGATCCCGCGAGGAAGCGGAACACAGAAGGAACGAACAAGCGGCCCGCGACAAAATGGACGATAGGTTGCTGGAAGTGTTGCTCCGCTCGCGTGCTAGAATAGAACAGAAGAGACGACAGACTGAGAAAGATGTAAGTATCTTAATATAGCATTTATATAAGTAATTGCTTTAATTTTAATTTGGGTTTACTTAGGGTTTCACTAAAATCACATTTATGCGGTTTGGTCAAACAAAAGCAGACGGTACAATATAATTATTTTATCTATACACTTGTTACTTCTTACTATTTATATCGTACTAGTGTAAACTTGTATCTTTTTGCTTGAGATATGTGCTTAGATCCTAGCTAGAAAGTGCTATAAATCAATTTGTTAAGTCTTTTTTTGTTGTTGCGTGAATGCTTATTTTTCGTCTGTCGCACATGCAGATAAAAGATGAAAAGCTCCGTGTTTTAGAGAAGATAAGTCAGAAGCTGGAGTCTGGAGACGCAGCGAGAGAGGCCAAAGACCAGGCGATACTGCAAAAGGCTATTCAAGAGAAAGAAGCTGTGTAGGTTTTAATAACATTTATCATTTAGAAAAATACGAACTATATACGTACCAAATTAACTTTATAATAAACTATGTATATACATAATCATTAGTAAAAACCCCAATATGTATGCAATCTAGCAGTGTAATCCTAGGCGAAACCTGCTTATAGTTGCAGTCCAGTAGTACAATCCTTCGGGATTCCTTTCTATATTGAATTAAATTACACCTTAAGTTAAAATATGCATGCTTTACCGAGATAAGAGGTTTTTGCAAAGTGATAGATCCTGTATGGTTCGACAGGAAAGTTAGAGGGTTACGGAGATAACAATAAACCTTTGGGATGCGCTTCATCTGGCACGTTCGTTTTATATAGTTGTTGGTTGGTCACAGATGGTCATTGGGGGCAGCAAGTAATTATTTCTTCAATTTCATAAACTTTATTATTTCATAACATAGCTTGTGTTAGATACATATCTACCAGCCATCATCAATTGTAACTTTCCTTAGCGCCGAGGCTCGTCGTCAAGCGCAAGAAAAGAAGAAGGAGCAGTTCAAACAGCAACGTGTGGAGGACAGGAAGCAGTTCCTGCGAGAGGAGGAGCAGCGGCTGCGGGACTTCAACACGGTCCGCCAGTGGGACATCATGAACAGGTACCGAGTGTAACAGAGAGTACCGTCATAGCTCAAAGCGTGTCTCATCCAATGAAAACGAATTATTTTTTTATTATGAAAGAGTAAGAAACGGGCATGCAGGACACCTGATGTTAAGCGGTTACTGCAGCCCATGGACAACCACGTCCATTCTCAAATAGAATAGAAGTTCTATTTAAGGATGGACGCGGATGTGTTCCTACTCTTGAGGACTAAGATGGTCGTCTCCAATAATGTGTAT
>DWON01011722.1:0-10027 GCA_018251015.1 Phocides pigmalion okeechobee
GGGCATAGATCAATTACTCTAGTCATAGACTACACTAAGTACACACAGCTTCTTCATAACAATGCTGTATGTTTTCCGGAGGCACATCAATACTGTGTTTTAAGTTTAGTATATATGTGCAAGATGTGGAACGAGCTACTTCCTGAGATGTTCCCTGAACCTTATAATATGGGGTCTTGGAAAAATAGAAATCTTGCAAAGAAATATTCCAAGCAGACGATGCTGACGATTCTTCTGTTGCAAATGATGTTCAATTCTTTCTATCAGGTGCCTCATCCGCTTTTTTAGACTAGTTTATAAAAAATATAACATGTATACAAACGTAGAACCCAATACATCACTTGATATAGAATAAGTTTGATAACAAAATTTAGAACGATTCAATTTTTTTCGTGAAAGTTTTATTTTGACGGTTACCGATCGGAACAAATTTTGGCAGAAACCATTTATCATTTCAAGTTATATCTGACATGTGTATCATATACAGAAACGAGATTTGAAACTACTAACATGGTTAGAGTTTTATTAGGAATATAATATATATTTTTATGTAGTCTTAGAGGTAACTATGTTCCACGAACAAGGTCCAATTTTCGTCGTGTCTTCTGAGGTAACTTAGAAAAAAACTTTTGTAGGTTGCCATCATTGCCGATCCTACCAATGGAACCGCAGCTATCGTTTACGAGACTCTATGATACATTCTGCAAGATGGTAGAACAACTGTCCAACAGGGGAGGTACCAACGCCGCTCTCGTAATCTGCCGTAAAACAGTTCTTGTGTTTTGGTTGGAGAAGTGTACTCCTGAGGACTAACTCGGTCCTCAGGAGTAATACACATCTATGAACGATGTCAGGCAGGACTTTAGTCTTGTTTGAGGTTTTCATTCTCTTGATAATCTGTTTTAATATGAAAAAAATGCATTTGTATTTATATAATGTCATCTGTTAGTGGGTAAAAAGCGTTGATATTTAATCAATGTTTACAATGTAAGCTGTTCAAGAACAGATGGCGCTGTATTACAATATAAGCTATTCAAAGGTAGATGACACTGTTTTACAGTTTAGGCTATTCAAAAACAGATGGCGCTGCACCCCATGAACATCCACATCCAATCACACACAGGACTTAAATCTTTTGCTGAGGTCATAGTGTTACATCTGATCGGTTCACCCTTAACCGCAGTTCTAGGTGCTGTATATGCATTGCAGTTACTATTTTTACTGATTATGTGACTATCTAAATAAAACTGTGAATTATGTGTATTTTTAATGATAATTTTAATTTGCTTATTTTGCAAAGTTCATCCAAATACCTATCTTTAGAGCCTTTTTTGAGAAAAAAAAAAGTATTTATAAAAATAGCTGAATAAGTTTAGGTTAGAAATATTTTTATCTGAGCGAAGCGAGCTCGACTATCTAGTTGTTGTTTAGCACATTTTATAAGGTTCTTAAAATCATTGAAACTTTGTGATGTAGCCATTTTAGATAAGCCGACATTGGCGCTGCTATGAAACAGCCCTTTTTCGACTTTTCAAGTCCCATTTTCCGAAAGCGCTGCAAGTTCTTTACTTACTAAACGAAGTTCGCTTAATGGCACCAATTCTGTAAATACCGTACTGTGACACGGATCCGACAACTTGAGTAGGCATAAAGGGTATCTCGTCGTGCCACTCAAAATCATAGATTACTTGTAACTTGTAACAGAAATAAAAATGGACTAGGGTTAAACTGGGGTTTTGCCTCCGAAGTATAAGCATGCCTACAAAAAAATATGTATTATTACTTAAAAAATCGGTTCTCTTACCAATACTTATTTTTTTATCATTGCTGAGATCCATCATAATATGCTGTGATACCGTATGACTCAGAGGTACAGGTTCTGTGTAAAAGATATGAAGAACTGTTAGGATTAGGAGCCTGTATTGTAGTTGTTTGAATTTTTGGCTATTTTCCTGTACGTTTGTGGGCGCTAATCTCAAAAACGACTAAATGATTTTAATGCGGTTTTCACTGAAGTATAGTCTACAGGTTTCATTTAACATGTAGTGACATGTTCCTATTCGTTTTTATTTAAAGACCAATTGAAATGAAATGCACACCAAATGGTAAGTAAAGCTTACAGTTATAAAGTGGTTAAAACTGAATCAAAATTGACTAAAACGTTTCTGAGATAAACTTATATACAGATGAACAGACAAAAAGAGAAGAATATGTTACAAGTATTGTCTTGGATTCTAGTGCGTTAGTAAAATCCTCTAACACTAGTTTTTCTCATGTATCTTACATGTACAGACAGTGATCAGTTACACTTTGATTATTAATATAAAATAGATTATATCCTATTGATTGATTGATGTCCTACTCATTAGTAATAAAGTAAGCTGTCCAAAGTTTAACTCATTAATTTTCTCTTTTGAAATTCCAAATAGGTCCACAGTAACAACACAAATAATGGATCAAAGAGTAATATTCGTCTCTATAGGTTTCATTTACGCTGACAATCGTGCATTGAATAAGTACTTCGTAAAGATTAAAGATATTTTAGAAATATATTTTTTATTTCATCAGTGAAGGTCTCAAGTTGTTTGGTCTTTATATATTTTAGTAAACTATATATGTAACGGCTTAACCCACGTGTTAGCCCAATCTTTTTTATTTATTTCCTACTAGGTCGAATTAACATGAGTGTTTTTCCAACATCACATTACAAATCTTTGAAAATCTTGGCTTTTTTCTACCATCTTTTGCATGTATTACACATATAAATCTTCCATTTGATCACTTTGATGACACTTGAAAACCGAATTAAAGTTCGTTGCGTTGTTTAAAGATCTAAGCGTCCAGACGGTGGAAGCGACTTTATTTCATACTTTGTGTAGATGTGAGAAGTGTATTAGCCAAGATTGCAGGTGATTTGATGTAAGGTAGTCGCCGCAGCCCTTGGAGTTCTACCTACAATATCAAACAAAACTGAAGTCACATCTATGATCATACATAGATGCGTTGCTAGCTCTGAAGATGAAAACTATAGCCTTGCTTAATAATTTGCTATTGCTTATGCCATATTGCTTCTATGATATTCTATACTTTACAAGATAGGTCACGCTGAAGATCTATTGAGGAGGTCTATATCCAGCAGTAGACGTGAAAAGGCTGAGATGATGATGAGATTTTAATCTATTGTATCATTTTATGTATTTCAGCTCTTCCGCTGTTAGATCCAGTTCTGACTGCAGATAAAGACCGTTATCAACCAGGGGAGACGCTTCATGCCAACTGCACTTCGTCGCCAGCAAGACCTGCTGCTAACCTGACTATCTACGTCAACGAGGAACCGGTACGTACCCCATGTTTTTTTTTATAATAGTGTGTGTATTAGTAAGAGCTTATATTTTTTGATGTAATTTTTCCAATATAATAATATGCTTTAAGTATTTCAACAAAATTTTACATAGAAGAAAACTTAGTTGTGTCATGCACTAGTAATTTGTGTTTTAGTTCTGTTATTTCATTATTAGTTATGTTAAATTTTGTTAATGATATCGGCATTCAACACCTATAGATTGAGTCAAAAAGTAAGGTACACTAAACTTTTTATTTCGGACATAGATGGCGCTATATACAATAATTTTTAAAATTAATTATGTGTCGCATCGGCACACGAAACTCTGTATCCTGTTATCAATTTGCTGTGATCTGTTTTCTTAAACACGACAAAAAAAAATGTAACTTTAAAAACTTAAAGTGGATCAAATAACGTGGGGAATTGCCTTTTATGGAGATGTGGAGTCGTAGAAGATTCCCTCCAATAAACATCTATAATGAACCATAAATTTCAAACATTTGGTTCGAGGGGCCCGAGTACCAGACAAAAAATTGCAAGCAGTCCAAAATTTAATAAACACTGCTGGTGACAAAAGGGTTGTTTCGTATCTTACGCAGAGTATTATGATTGCCATTCAGCGAGAAAGCGGCTAACGATCCTCGCACTATGCTGCATGAGTACAGACTCCCTTTAGATTGCTTAGGTTAGGCTTTTAGTATAATTAATTTTAGAGTATTCCATGTTCCATTCCATGTTTGATCAATGTATCAGTAAAGCCCAAATAGAACAGATACATATCGCTTGTCCGCAAAAATACTGTATTAACTCTAAAAGCGTACTTTTTCAGAAGAAGCGATTAAAGTTTTTAACGTACTTTTTAGTCGAACTGTATCATTAATTCTGTTAGTGACAAATTTTGACATGATACTGTATTCTTCCGGACATATAATAATATTATAATCTGGTTAATTTTCCCAAAGTAATCAAGACTTGGTTTTGAAATTTGAATACGTTTCGTTTTACACAAATCTATTGCTCGAACCCATAGTTACGCTGGATGCAGCAGTTGCGCCAATTTAAAGTTTCGATAGCGTAATTGTTTGAAGTTGTTGCAAAAGTTTGCGGGTAGCTTCCTGTCAGTGAATTATTGCAAACAAGTTTAGACAAAGCGTAAAATATGTGGCTTTTATTTTGTAGTTTTTTCAGCCTTTATATTTAAATTGATTTTTTATTGTGAAGGAAATTTCGACGGGTCAGTTTCATTTACTTTTATGTGTTTGGGTTAAGAAGTTATTTGGTGAAGAATTTGTTTGTTTTGCTCTTTATAATGATTCTATCTTTGCTTAAAAGTGAAATTATATCATGGAGTAACAAGTGCTTAAAGAATGTTTTACGTCAGATGACAAGCAAATGAGCGTACTGGCCACTGGATATTAAGTAGTCGATGCAGCCCATGGATACTCATATCTAACCTCTAACAGATCTAAACTCCTATGTAAGTCCATATCTAGATGAGTTGCTATTGAGTACTAAGATTTGCTTTCTTTTTAAATACACGGTAAATCACATCTCTCCGACTAAAACAAAAGATATGCTTGTAGGTGGATTAAGAGGCCGGCTTTTAACTCTGGCCGTTAGTATGTCTTTGCTGGAATTATAGTTTTACTATCTGTGTATAAGTGAATGTTAATGCAATAAAGGTAACCAAAATGTAAAAATATTTTGAATGATATATTTATATATTTGGAGTCAACAATCACATGAATTTCCCAGTCTTCAATTTATATACAGGTTTCATTAGATACGTTATTATGTTCAAACAATAATAGAGCTTGGTAATTGGCTAAAGTAATAATAGATGCTAAAGTGCTCGTTACATTGACATGTATTCATTTATCTTGCAAGGTAGTAGTAGCTAAACTGTTTGAGTAGGGAGGTACCATCGCTACATCAATTTCTATCGAGCAGCTTACTTGCACCTCGGTAGAAAGGTATGATTGTTGGCTGACATACAAACGAGGCAGCCATCTTAATCGTAAGAAAAAGCAACACATCTGTGATCGACTTCTAGGTACTACCTATGTTGTTTATAGAGTTGGTTATAGATGTCCAAGGATGGCAGTGACCAATTACCATCAGGTGGACTACATATTTGTTTGATATTTCCATTAAAAATATCTATGTGTAATCTTTCTCAATTTCCAGCTCCGTTCGTCCGACACGAGGTTTCACCCGTCCGAGGCTGGTCTGCTCACGCCGAGCGTCAACGTCGAACTGAAAGTGACACCAGAACTCTTTCCCGGAGGAAGACTTCGGTTGACGTGTATGGCCACTGTATATGACGTATACAATCGAGCTGCCAAATTGGATTTTCTTACACCTGAGACTGATCCGAGGCCTGAGAGAAGTGAGTATAGTTTAGAACATAATTATTTGTTTTGTTAAGATTCAGATCTTTCCCACAGAGCGTCCACGTTTGAATCCACGAAATGTAATTTAATTTCGAAAGTTATTTGTGCATTAGAATGCCTTAACTGTGAAGGGAAACATCTGATTCTTTATAAAATTGGCAATGGTGTGCGAAGTCTACCATACCGTAACTCACCAAAGTGGGCTGTAATAGAACCCCTCTTATTCTAAGAAGATACCTGTACACTCAAAAGTATTAATATAAAAGGGATACCCACATCACGATTACGACTAATGTAATTCGATTTGCGACTACACCTTAAAAATATAATAAAATGTCCATAGGAAAAATTTAAGAACTTTAAGAACTATAGATTTAATAATAATATTGAATAGATAGAGTTTATATAATAAAGACTCATTGTGATTTCAAAATTCCTTTTTCTTGATTTCAGTAACTCTCAATGGCGGTACATCCAGAAGCTTCCAGAGCTGGATTCTTTTGTTCCTGCTCTTACTCCTGCCCATGGTTGTCCTGGGCGAAGACTACGGGTTATTCAACGAGGATTTCTTCATAGATCCGTCAGCGTACTACGATGAAGACAGTGAAAGCATCGCTGCCAAGTCCCTTGTTGGCGGCTAACTTAGTTATGATAAGTAAAGTTATTGTTACGAATTTAATATAAAGTCATGATAAGTGTTGTTGCGAATTATCTATCAGTTTTGACGATTCCCATATTTTTTCTTCACAATATAATTTTTCTACGGCTTTCTCCCACAACGTTAGCCAACAGGCGTTCAAAGCCGATGTACTGATTTCCCATTGTAACTTTGATTCATTGTGTATGTAAATATCTTGTAATGAAATATTTGAATTTTTATTAGGAGAAATATTACATATTACACCGCACCTTTAGAATTATAGTGACTCATGTCAAAATTTGAAGAATTTTCTTTTGTTTTGGATTTTGATAATTTTATGTAATGTACGGATGAAGAAAAATATATTACATACGTATTGCATAATATTTAAAATATTATGTATATTATGCATTTTCCAAAAATATAATGAAGGTTTAAGTTCTCTTACAAAATTTTAATATAAAAGGGAATCTATTTTTTTAACATTTCCCAAAAATCAATGGGTCATCATCATTCTGAAGTTGCGATATGTTTAGACAGTTTAATAATGTTCGTTAACGTGTAGCCCTACATTGTCACCCAAATTATTGTGAAATTCGTATTTTTTTAACGTTACGTAATTATTCGGCTATCACACCGGTCTGCCGTTATGGGGTCTCAGGTTCGAACCCCAACCAGAGGTAAACTATGACGCATATTTAGAATTATGGAGACCCTTAACAACATTTTTAACTTGTTTTTCTTTGTTAGCTCATTATTATTCTAGAGGTGTGATTTTTATAAAGGTTTCTATTCTGCGTCTGGGTATTTGTATATATCTTTGTATATCATTGTACCCTTCACAAGGAAACCCAGTTTATCGCTTCGAGTACAGAAAGCGTTGTATTGTTCATTCAGTAATATACTGGCGCATTTAAAGAAACTTATTCTGTTTTTAATCTTTCCGTTCTCGTTCTTCGGTCTTCTGCTTTTGTTGTATTTACAAAATGTAGAACGAAATTGGGGACGTATTACACCTATCTGCTACTCATACCCTACGGCACTATCGGCTCTTTTAGTTAGAATCTTTCGGGTCTCGAGGGTTCTTTCTTTACTCGGGATTCTTCTCGAGAGTAAACTCTCTCAAAAAACAATAAAATATCTCTAAACAAATGAAACAATTGTAGTTTGATCCAGTATCTTAAATTAAACCTAAACACGTGAAAACAATTTTTGGACATTTTATGAAAATTCTATTGGCGGTCAACGTGTTAAGTAAAACATGGCCGGCGCAGTTCATTAGTGATGCCATTTTTTAGTATACAGCGTGGACTACTCAAAAAAAGATAGATAGATGTGCCCATATATTGCAACGTGAGCTATATATTATTTCATTAAATTTATCAAGTCCTAGATCATCATTCGCAACATGTTATTCCTAAAACTGAAGTAGTATGAATTTTGTTACTCAACATATGGTAATAGTATATACGAGTATAAGTACCAAGGATTAGTTTTAGAGTTAAGTGTATTTTTTTTATTTTATATTAATATTTGTGATTACTGTCGTAAATAGCCAAAGAGTCAATATTGTAACTGACGTAACATCGAGAAGATGGATCTAATTACATTTATAGTAATAGTAGTAATGTAAAAACTTACCAAGAGAAATGTTGTTGGGTGTATTAATGTATACTTATTTTTATTATTTTAGAAGAGTTGTAAACGAGCATGCAGGCCACCTGTAAGTAGTCGCTACAAGTCATGGATATCCAAGCCATCAGATATTTATCCATACACTTTCCCGATCTCCCGACTCTGGAAGACTCCTTTCCGTATAGTTCTTTCGGTCCCAAACGACAGGGACAAGCTATCGTTCCACCTAAATACTAATAAGTGAAAACCTATAATTAAAATATAACTATAAAAAAGAATTCACCTATCAAAATATTATTTCGTAAATGTAGCAATTATATATATAATACAATAGAATGATGCTTTCGTGGTACATTCGCGATCAAACAGTGCAGAAAGGAGCTTATAAGAGGATAAATATAAATTATTTTAAACAGCATTTTCTTCTTTTCTTCCTGATTCTTCTTCTTCGTCTATTATCTTAAAATATAATCTTTTGTAGAGTGCCCAAGTCATGATGTGAAACGTGAAGAATGCCCAAGACAAGATGTAAATTATAATTAAGAATAAATGAAGAGGTAGATTTAGATCTCTCAAACGAGAGGTCCATAGCTATATTATTGGCACGTGTCTGATTTTTCGAAGTTATTTGTGTATTAGAAATTATTGCTCATTTGCTTTAAAGGTGGAGGAGAATATCGGAAAGGGAATCTTTTTTGCCCAAGGCCGGGACCAAAGGCTATGTCAGGCTTTTATGGACTTAAACCATACCCTGTTCCTACTGAGCCATTAACTGCCAGAGGAAGGAAGGAAATCCTTTTCTTAAAACTTCAAAGACACTTAGCTTATAAATGATATTGTGATGGACAAAGGCCTAACACTTAATTTGGAAAGGAGACTTGTGCCTAGAAGCCGCGCTAAAGAACGTAGTTTATAGCTGAGATTTCAAAGCAGTTTCATCTCTCGAGTCCACGGCGAATCAACATGGTTTATGGCGGATATTTAGAACCATTTGCATAGTCAGTGATTGCGTCTTATTGATATTGCATCTTATTGCGTTAATATATATATTTTTTTATTTTAAAATCATGTGTATGAATATTGTGTAGAAATATGTCATAATTAATATCTCCTTTGTCCTTTACATGTTTACGAGTGGTAATACTTTGTAATATTTACACGCATTTACTAATAAAAAAGTTAAACAAATGATTTGTTAAAGACTAGCTGATACCCGCGACATTGCTTTATTTATTAAATTAAAATTAACTTGATTGATGAAAATTTGAAATATTGTTTAATTGTTACCAAAAGTCAAATTGAGATACTTTGTATCAAAAACTTGAAATATGATTCTCTATACAACAATAAATTCCACTCCTTTCTGACCCTCTCAAGGGATGAATTCCGGTATAAATAATATCCTATATCCTTTCCTGGTTCGTAAACTATCTCCATATCAAAACTTCATCTGAAATGGTTCAGGGGTGAAAGTCACAAATGTCTAGTAACAGGACAGGATCATTACGTAACTTAAATTTAACTTAATTATTAGTAAAATGTAATTTTCTTTTTCACCCCACGCTTTCTTCTAAAATCTTAATTGTAATATTATTAAATAGACTTAAAATGTAGATGCGCCGATGTTATAGAAATTTGAATAATAAGGTATATAAAAGGCTACGGTATAAAAGCATGTAGGCTACCTGATGTTAAGTAGTTGCTGCAGATCATAGACCTCAAACAGCACCTAAGTCCTGTTTAAGGTTAACTTGTATGACCTTAAAGGGTTGTTAGCTGCCTTAAAAATGAGACGACCATCTTAGTTCTCAAGAATAGCAAACCATCTGTTATTGACTTTAGTTGGAACTTCTGTTCTCCATGGAGTTGGCTACAGATACATTTTATTATTCATATAACTGGTACTCACGATGAACGCTTTTTAATTGGCGATATTTCAAACTAATTGCATGGTTTGAAATATCGGCATTTATTCGGATATTCGGATTTTAAAGGTGGTAGATCCGTTAGAGCTCG
>DWON01011723.1:0-10026 GCA_018251015.1 Phocides pigmalion okeechobee
CACATCCGCGTCCGTCCTTAAATAGAACTTCTGTTCTATTTGAGATTGGACGTGGTTGTCCATGGGCTACAGTGACCACTTAACAGCAGGTGGCCTGCATGCCCGTTTCTTACTCTTTTACAATAAAAAAAGCATCATATATCCAATCTATAATTATAATCTTCTAGATATTTAGTAAATGTGTGCATTATTATATTATGAATATTTAGCAGTATCATAAGTGTCTGAAAACAACACTATTAATATTTATTGTACAAAATAGAATTTATATGAACACAATATAATCTACATGTGTTCATGAGTCAAGACCTTCATTTGCTTGCAATACCGTGTCTACGGTTCAATGCGCCGCGCCGCCAGTCCTGCCTAATTAAAATCTGTTATCCTTCATTGTACACTGACTCTCGCCGTAAACAAACTAATTAACCTTCATAATGGGTAAAGAGCGTCAACAGCTCTGTTACGAATATCGTGTTTTTAAGTTTCATTAAAGCTAAACATCATGCCAGATAAGATCTTTATATAGTGACGTCATTTCTATTTCTAATTGCTTTTTTATGTTAGAAGAACTGCAAAAAAGCATGCTGGCTAGCTACAATCCACGGACTTCTACATCCAACGTAAAACAGGATTGTAAACCTATCGGACGCATGTAGACACTATTGTTGCAATTTGAGGATTAAGATGGACGCCTCGCTTGTAAACGAAATCGGCAACCATGTCTCTACAGTCTAAAGAAATTAATTCATTCCCGATAATTTAAAGGGGCAGTGCTGTTATCTCCTCGGTCAAACTGTAGTTGTATCACCAAGTCTATATATAATATGTCTAGTTCGTATTTAAATGCAAAGTGTAGTAAATTTGTAAATGCATTTTGATATATTTTTTTATAAAATGTAAACAAAACGCGTAATTTACATTTGATACGAAATACCCAAATCAAAACTTGTAGTATTTAGAAAGAATTTATCATTTCATTGACATATACAAAATACAATTTTATGTATATCTTTCCATCTGTTTTAATTCACGTTTAAACGGATACTAGTAGACAATAAACATTACCTGTTTACTTTAGTATTAGATTAGACTTACTGTAATGCAATCCTCGCCATATATGGTAGTCTAAATTTAAATGCTTGCATACTATGAATACTTGTTGAAAGTACTTAGGAGCAAGTAATGTCGCACGCGCGTACTCACCTTTCTCGCCTCACGTAATTATGCTCTCACCATTCTGTCTGTATACGTCAGCAGAATACATACATACAAATTGCATCGATACGTATCTAGAGTTTTCTTTGTACTCGTATGTCATGGACCTAATGTTATTCAACAGTAATTCGGTCAACTACCTTGTTCCAAATAAAACAGCTGAATTTGCAACTGAAACATGCGAAGTGAAGACTCGTGACATCGACGATACAAATGTCGGACGAAACGATGCATAAATCAATATCGAATCAAGTGAACAGTCTTTAAAATGTTATTGTCGTAATAGAAAGTATCATTTTTTATTTATTTATTAACTTAATGGATAGAGAAGCTCATAAGGCTATGTATTACACGGGCTGCACCAAACTTGAATTTATAAACCTGACAATATAATACAAGTCGTTTTATGTTTAGTTTGCCTATTTTGGTGTAAGCTTTAACACAATGAGCAATAATTAATTTTGCTAAATCAATGTCCGATAGCTATGACAGCCTATTGATAGTAGTGATAGCCTAAAAACTCATAAGAATCTAGCTTTCCATACGGGAGATCGAGGGTACGATTCCCCGGCCCGCACTTATATTTTTCCGAAAATATTTGTTTATTAGAAATTAATTAACATTAGCCGTAAGGGTGAAGGAAATATTTCCGGGAAACCTACATAAGTAAGAGTTCTTCATAACGTTTTCAAAGGTGTGTGAAATCTACCAATGCACACTTGACCAGTATGATGTACGACAGTCTAATCCTTTTCATTCTAAGAAAAGACCAAAGTCGAGCATTCTTCATCAATCAAGCATAGTGGAATTTACTCTAGGTGTAGGAGGAGAAACCCATGGCCAGGACTTAGATATACAATGGGTGTGAGCCAGAGCCACAGTTAACAACTCATGCTAGTTTCTTAAAAGAAACAGACAGAGAGCGACGATTTGCTACTCCAGAGAATTAAGGTTATCGCTTGGTATGTATTTCTAGAAACTAAAGTTTAATTAATCAAGATGAAATATCACACATAATATACGAAAACACCTTCTTAATGAAATTGACCGGTCCAACAAATCATCAAGTCGAAATTGCACATTGCAACACTGCAAGCACGATTGAAATATGCGATAAAATTGATTTAAAAGATGTAATTTGGTAACTTAACGAATTGATTATACGACGAAGATGGTGTATCTGATTGCAAGAAAATGGTAAGATGATATAACAAAAAACTGGAGACATAAAAATAACTTTTAGATTTATCTACTCTCATGTAAACTTTAACTCATTTATTTCAATCTGTATTTAAAAATTTACATGACAAACATAGACAAAAATACGAGCCCACTCTTAATTACAGATGTAAATCCTTACATGCGTGTATTAACATAACCCTTTACCCTTAAATGTTAACGTCAGCTTAGGTATACATTTAAATGTAGTGCCGTCGATGCTAAATTTTAAATATTGCAATAACATTGATGTGTTTAATTGCGTCCACGGTAATGGTAGAGACATGAAAGTCACGTTCGTCCGTGCCGAAGGTCCGCTGCGGCTATCTACTCCTCCGAGCTCCATTACGAAATCATTTATTGATGCGTGCACATTTTAAACTAGTCCAATTTCCTTTGTTTCCAACGCTTGGAATATTTTTTATACTTTTAAAATGATTGAAATGTTTGCGTTTATATTACAACAATGAATATTACTATATTACTTCTTTTATTTGTAATACTTTACTAGAAATTTATTTAGTTTTTAGTACAACTAGCAATACGCCCGACCTTCACACAGGAGCATTTACGACATCATATATTTTTTAATTATTGACTTTTCTTTATGTTATAGTATAAATATTGTAAAAATACAAACCTTCTTCTTGAATTACTCTGTCTATTGATGAAAACCGCATAAACCCGTTGCATAGTTTGAAAGTGTAAAGACGGCGGAAAGCGGCTTTGTTTTATACTTATGTTATTATTAGTAGTTGTATTATTTGTATTATTATTATTAGTAGTACGGAATGAAACAGTAAGTTTTCGCTCCTCATCTTCATCGACGTCCTACGGTCGGTAATTTTTATATATTTTTGAGAACTTTATATAAAACTCTGTTGCATGCAGGTTCCCTCACAATGTTATCCTTTACCGCAATAATTCATATCTAGAAACAAACATTGAAAAATCATAAGGGCGTACCAGGGGTCTGGATCCCGGACACCCTTGTGAGGGCCCAAGGGTGTCCATCTTACCACGAGCACTAGGCTCACATTATGTATGCACATAGTTTGCCTATTTATTGTTTTAACTACAAGAAACTGCGACACACGTATGTAAGGTACGACCAATACTAATTATTTTTTAAAAATGAAAGTAAAACTTCAGGTTGGAACGGTTGAACGGGATCCGAGGAAGAGCGGAAACCCTTCACTTCCTGCAACAAGTAACCAGCAAGCAAGGTTAAGTTAATTTTAACACCATTTAAGCGTATGAATAAATATTTTGACCGACCCACACGCGACTACCTGATTCTAAGCTAAACAGATCACGGCTCAAAGCTGCTGTACTGATTTTATACTGTATCCTTTACATTCATTAAGTGTAGGTATACCTTATAATGAAATAAAATATTTGAATTTGAATTTGAATTACCGAACCTGTATTATGGTAATCAGATTTATGATAAACGCTAATATATTTCTAAATACATACATCGATTTCTTACACTCAACACAATTAATCCGGGTCACTACACAAATATTGGCCCTGGAAGAGATTCAAACGGGTTCTTCAGTTTAGCAGTCAGGAAAAATAATCACTACACCAAGAAGTCAAGCAAATATACACCATTGAAATAAGTTTTGAACGAATGGTCTGATTTAATATCCTAAACGTGTTTCTCTAATTGCAAGTCACTATATTACAGATTAATCATCATTCATTCATTATCTTGACTTACAGACCATGGTTTTCTCTGCCAACGACGGGACTGCTATGTTGGTGATTGATGATCAAGTTAATCGAGCATATATCATATTTGTACTCTCTTTAATACATTCGTCTCTGTTTTCATAAGTAGCTTTCCTAGTATTAGCAGTATATTGACCAACAATTACTTTGTATGACTTAACTTTGAATAAAAAAATTGAATCCAACAGTTTCCCGTTGTTCTCTTCAGATCACCAGTCTACCTTATCGAATGGCATCCTGTCCCCCCTTTGCTGGATCCTGAAAGCAGAGTACCAGGTTGAGTGGCGTTACATACGAGAAGCTTTTGTTGACCGACAATGGTCTTCAAATGCATAATAAATTGATACAATTATTTTATTTTATAATTTTTGCAACAAGCATTTTTACCGAGTTTGTACTTACTCCTTGATTCATAAAACAAAAGACATATAAGACGGCAGTATCTCAAGATAACACTACTTGGTGTACCTTATGTGACTGATAACATGCTATCTCCTTTGTGATCTCCAAAACCACTCATAAACGACACAACTATACCTATTTATAAGTCTTGAGGATGAACGATATCTTATCTGCTGAGAATTAAGTGGTGTGGAATAGCAGAATAGATATTTCCGTATATTTTGTATTACATTCACATTTAGAACATTAGACAAATACTACTTATTAAAAAATAAATATGATTTATGAAAGAAATAAAAATATATTAAAAAAATATATTATTAGATCTTTATTTACTCTTTAAGAGGCTTTGCGTGTAAATACAACATTTATTAAAAATATATATTTTTAACGATGCATCATTCAACATTTGATAACAGCTTATCAGGTAAATTGCGTATCGATATAAAATTTTACGGAAAAGAATTATCGATTCAATACTAATGCGCTTATACCAATCAGAGGTTATAAACAATGTAATAATCTAGTTTGCTAAATATAGTTGCAGTAGACGCGCATGCAATGAAACGAAATAATAAGTTATAATTTTCTTCCAAGAATAGCAAGCCAGCTTATAAGCTTTAGGTGTCCACTGCTGGACATAGGCCTCCCCCAAGTGCCGCCACTCTGACCGGTTCTGTGTCCTCTGCATCCAGTGGTTTCCCGCGACCTTTATCAGTTCGTCGGTCCACCTGGTTGCGGGACGCCCTGTGCTCCTTTTGCCTATACCATATCATTACCTGTTACAGACCATAGACAAGCACATTCGACGTTCAAATTAGCCGAAGTCGGGTGTAGAAGCGTCTATTCCTGACAACAGTCAACATTGTAGCCGACAAAAAATACCTGTCTAACGGCAATACAATATACGGCAGATTATGATAACGGCTTAAAAAACAATAGTTAAGAATAGATATAATAGATATATTACAGCCCTTCCGGCATTTTCATTTGCTTAAACTCTTGAGGCCTTCATGAAAGGTAGTAAATAATCTGTAATCAACATCAAGTGGATCCTGTACTATTCATATTAGGCGGTAGATGCCATGAATTGCAGTAACTATCTATCATTGGGTAAAATAAGAAGAAATTTACAATTTATAAATAATAAAAATTCGTAAGTATAATCAGACGCAAATTTAAATTGTCACAGAGACAGGAACCTTATGCAAGGGACTACGTACGTGCTTGTCTAACTTTGTGTGGAAAAGATACATGTAGACATGATAGAAGTGTGCACTTGTATGTGCATTTGTAGGTGAACTAAATATATTTATTGACAATGAATGAAAATCTTTTCTTATCTTTAGCTTTACAACAAAGAGGTAGGTGTATGTAGAGAGTGTTATAAACAATATTATTTTTCCGCGTATATATTCTGAAACGGTCGTAGCTTCGCGGGAATACATTTTGTACAAGAACGACAAAGTTAAGCTACGTCGGACATAGTCGGAAGTTGGAAGGGTGAACGCTAGTGGTAAAATCAGTCGTGGTGCACAACTTGTGTGATTTATCGATAATCGATTGATATGACTCTTGTTCGAAGCTCGAATAACAATTATTAAACCTTTTAGCAACTAACCACTCACTAACCCTTAACTTTTTATATTTATATTCATCAGTAGGTACGCATTACTGCAGCGTGGTGAAGTGTGCTCCAGATAGTCGAAATTGTACTAAACTAGTGAACCACATACATAACACATACAAAATTACCGCCCTTACCAAATACCATTAAGACCAAGAACTAATTAGGGTAGACCTGTCTTAAGAATATGCAATCTTAACAGTGGTTACCTCGAGGCTCGTATACCTCCGCCCACAAGTCGAACGTGCCCAAAGATTTGAGTTAATATTTTTCTCTAAATGGGTAAACAATGATTACTTTAAACAATATGTTACCACTTATGATTTATTTGTATCAAAAAATGTTAAAAGTTTGTACGAATACGAATACGAAATACGATTGGTTCCCGGCGGAAAAACCTATGTGGTAAGAAAGCCACGCTATAGACTTTAGCAATCTTTGGGATAAGAATAAATTGCTTTTTCATGTGTGCGAAGGTAAACAGGCTTCGATAACAACTTTGTTTCGAAATGTGTTCCCAAATTCTATCGAGTTTCAAATAGGATATAACGTAATTTAACGTTTTGAAGCAGCGTAACAACGAAATAAATGTATGAAATTGTATCATCGTCCTTTTTGTTTGTCAAATTATGCCCATAAAATAAAAATAAAAAACCCTGCTCGCTATTAAGCTTGACTTGACTGAGCACGGACTTCATACTTTGTCCATACTCACTTTACATTTAATAACCAGAAGTAATATTATTAAGTGGTTTTTCTGTAGAGGTTCTGCGATAAAGTAGTAATATATGAAGAGTGCATGTACCTAATGATGTCATTTGGATAATCGCTAGATATTGTAAAAGAGGACCCTGTCCATATCTGCGATATTTTGAAAATTTGGATCAACAATGAACAACGTTATATCGTCTATATATATGATAAGACAAAGTCCCCCGTCGCGTTTGTCTGTCAGTCTGTTCGCGTTAAATTGAAAAATTACTGAACGGATTTTCTCACGGTTTTCTACAACAGATAGAGTGATTTTTGAAGAAGTCTTTGGTGCATATTAAGTTTTTTTTGTAAATTGGGCGAGAAATGAAACAATGACTGGATACATGTGTACGTAGGTTGTTTCATATTATGAAAATGTGTGAAATAAACGCGGATGAAGTCGCGGACACAGCTACTTACTATTATAAAGGCGAAAGTTTACAAATTTGAATGTTTTGATATTTGACAAAACTTAGTTTTTTTTTTTATTTCCTACATTATTCCTACATGTAAACTGTAATATGTTTCCGATTAATATGGATTCCTGCGTATCTAAAACTTACGTGGACGAGGTCGCGGGTCATAATTGATACCCAATGTACTTTTTCATTTTCCTAATTTTTTACCTCTTGTGTTTTTATCATTACCTATAAATTACAAATGTCGCTGGAATAACCAATATCTCAGAAACAAATCGACCAGCTGGTAGCCAAGATAAAGCTATAAAAGATAGGACAGGCCAACTGACGGTGTAAACATGATAAAACACAGTATGAAAAATACCAGTAGCTCAAAGATCACCTCGTGAAATATGACGCAACATAAAAGTGAAACTTTCATTGCAGGTCCCCTACTGCCGAGGCCGGTAAGGGTGTCTACTTAGCGCCGTGAAACTCCGTACCTATCATATATAGAGACTTCGTGCCTATGTGTTGCTTATTACACAACTAACAAATCACTCTATTATTAATTTTACGATATCTGTCTGTCACCGTACCCAGACAAATTGTAGAATTATAAATAGGCTCTCGTTGATCATTTAGTGACGGAAGCACATAAATGTATATGTGTCAGAATGACGATGTCATTCCCCGATAACAGACTTGGCTCCATTTCAACACTTGAAGCCGCTAAAAGATGTGCCGTTTTCACAATGTACCGTTTTACTTTTTTCTTTAAATAACAAATAGTAAATGAACATGCAGACCGACATCGAACCCAATACTATCCATTACGTTCACTACACTAGCTAAGGGTGATTTCATAGACTAAGCACGATTTTAAATATTTCGAGACCTCTGAGACAAGGGTCCTTACTACGTTTTCCTTTGCAGTTATAATGAGTGATGACTTATTCCTAGTACGCTCATAGCCGTAAAACATGAGAGTTGAGTGGCAGGCATTCAAATTTTTAATACGGCGTGATCACTACCGCTTGTAACCACCTATTTATAAATAGAACATGAGTCCCATCTAAATTCAATCACATACGTAGCCACCCCTGAGGACTAAGTTGATTGCCTCAAATGTGAGTATTATCGGTATATGTAAGCTATGGCAGCAACAGCTTTTCCCCAAAATGCAGTAATTCTTCACGCTAGAAATGATATCTCCGGTCGAACAGTTGTAAAAAAGTGGTTCTGCCACTTGTAAAAAAGCATTACTAATTACAGATATATGGCTGGTTTTGAGACTAAGATGGAATGCCTGGAAAGAATAAATCAAAATTACCACACTCTTCAAACACAGCAAAGGGAGCAGCACACTGCTGCTATAATGCAGAAATAGGTGGAAGTGATAGTGACGCTGAGTTCTTTGTTATCTATCAACGGGTTTTTATTGGCCACTAATGATGCTCTATGTCTTATAAACAGGAAATCAAGTGTAAAACGGAATCCCTTATAATGGTTCTGTATCCCCACAGATAATTATCACAGAAGTGCTTAAGGAAAAAAATGTTATAGGAACGTTATTACGAGATCGATTTAATTATTTGTTGGTTTGCTTTAAAGTTTGTACAATATGTATACCAAACTTAAAGATTCTACATAATGCTATATTTATGCGAAAACCAATTCAAAAACTATAAAAACAAAGTGCTTATATGGGACTATGACATTGTGTTTTATTTTATTTCATAAGATGTTAAGTCAAACAAACACACATTATGAACAAAACATGAGCTGTTATAACCTAAAAATATTAAAAAAAGAGAGTACGTAATAAGCATTACGGAACGCATTTTTTATGATGGTATAGATTTAAATGATATCGCTTGGACGTGGTGGAGCATATCAGCATAAAAAACAAAACAATCCACTCTATAACTATCTTCATTATGGAACTCACACGCATCGTAAACTAAGTATCACCGTCGACTTTGATATTAATGACGTTGAAGTTCATTACAATTTAACGATTTTATACGGAATCCTAAAATGTAAGAATAATCTAGCCGACCATAACGATTTCTCACTACTATCTAAAATCTGATTCCAAAAATCGAATCCCATTTGTTATTACTGTCATTCTGAGAAATATATAGGTCAGCTTATTAATACGAATCAAATATAAAAGCGTTATGACTCAACGTTAATTGTAATTCGACTGCATGATCTATGTTTAGTTTATGAAGATCAAATTATGCAGTATAAGATTTCTTATACCTACTTTACTACTAATCAGCAGGCCCACAGGTACATTTGTTTTTGGCGTGAAGCAATTATTGTATTTCGGTGAGGGAGCTAGGTGAAAAAACTTTGTATGTATATGTTTGGTTTCCTTATGAACATACTGTCTTACTTCCCAGGTAGTCTTAGTAATTAGGGCTCAATAGGGTAGCAACACCCGTAGAATTAATCGTCTACACATGGGACTTCTATACTACGTGAGCTTGGTTACAGATGTTCGAAGACGGTAAGCAGGTACCATTTAAGAAATTGACTCGTTTTGTGTTTCAGTTTTTACCTACTTAATATTAGATTTAAAGCAGTAGGTATTCAGTTTCATCTTCTGACAGTCATCGCAGTTGTTTTTTCGTCAGGAAAACTCGGGTTGAGTGTTTTCCGCCACTA
>DWON01011724.1:0-10026 GCA_018251015.1 Phocides pigmalion okeechobee
ATTACGATTGTTAAACCCATACATGACGACATAGAGGCGACATATTCAGATGGTGGGAGCTTAGACCGGCCCCCCACTACGACCGTTTTCCCTCGTAGCGTAGGACTCCCCATCACAATTAAACATCTGTAAATTATATTAAATGCTTCAATAATTTCCCGGTAAATTCTATGGTTCCCTGCATGTTAATACTATACGTTAAAAATTTACAAATTAATTTTCAAATATGGCATCAGTAAATGATTTTAAAGTTAGTAAGTAATTTTAAAGTAACTCATATCTGATGCAAAAAGGCTTGTCAACCGAAAATAGAAATAAAGAAAATTGGTGTCTAGAGTGCTAATTGTAAAAAATCCATTTCAATTCATAGAATTTCCTAAAGTAAATTACTTGGATACCGGCCGTAATAGAATATGATATGTGGCAGTTGTGAGGCGGAAATAGGTCCCCTGTTATTAGCCGTATGCATGATTATAAGGTAGAGACAGCATATTAAAATAAGTAGTTCCAAGTAGGGTATCGCATCCACCGTCATCAAGCCTTTTAAAACTGGGACAGAACGATTGCGAATCTCATAAATTATTTAAAAAATAGCTTGGGTCACCCGGTAACCCTATTAGACGTTGTTGCTATCCATTCAAATTATTGAAAGAGTGATGCATAATTTCAATTGGTCAACGGACAGGTACATCAGTGATAGACAAGGGTTATGTTAGCAGACTGACATAATCTATATAAATATTAAACTTGTAATTGATGCTGACTGTACATGGACAATATGTAAAAATAATTATAATACGAGCCTTTTACTAGTGAAATAGATTTTTTTGTTCATTTGTGCGAATTTTTTTAATGTGACATAGAATTTTTTAATGAGAGTAGCAAACGAGCATGCAAACCTCCTGGTGTTAAGTAGTCGCAGTCCATAGACATCCACGTATAACCATAGACACGACTGAAATTTTATCTGAGTTCGAACGTGAATACGTTGCTACTCTTGAGGACTAAGATGGTCGCCTTGCTTCAAAGTGTAGCCGGTAACCGCACCTCTCCAACCGAAACACACGCAATGCTTTAAGGCAGATTATGGTACCTCCCCGGTCGAACTATAGTTTTCCTACCTTTCTTAATTTTGTATTGGAAACGGCTTAACTAATTTTGGGTGGTTATAAATGATGGCCGATGGTACTTCCTGATAACGTAACTTTCTACTTGTGATTACTACTTTTAAATCAATTTGGTACAAACAAACAAACATTACTATGGACAGATTATCTAAGTACAGATAGGGAGCGTCTTCGTCTGTGCAATGTGATATGTAGCTCGCGCCAGCGTCAACTTATAAAAACTGTCAATTTTCTAATTTACAATACGACACTTACTTGACCGTTGGTTCTTGATGAAGTACAGTTGAAGTCTCTCCTTGAAGGTGTTCTCGTTCACGTAGTACTCCACACGCACCCTGCAACAACACAGGAGTCATTTAACACACCAATTATATAACAATTCTTGTCGGAGATGTTACCAGTTGTAATGTTTAATAGGTGTTATACATTTGTCATCTTTGCCATATATATATATATATATATATATATATATATATAGGTATTTAGATCAGGAAGTTAAGCGATTTCGTAGAAATTCTTACTCTTTTTGTGGTATACTAATAGACAAATATAAATATATTTTTTTGCATCGTTAAACAGGTGGCATAGCAACGTGAAACAGATAGGTATATTTTATCTGTAAACATATACGATCAAAATTACAAGAAATATATCCATTAAAATGATAATATTTATGACGATACTGTTTGTAGAAGTACTGTCAGTGGCAGTGTGGTCAATGGCCGCACTATTAACACACCCATTCTGCATGCTGTTTATGTTACATAAAAAAAACTTAAGAACTGGAAAAGCGTGGCTTCCAAAAGCTCCCTTCATCTTATGATTATTATATATTCAGATAATATTATCCATTTATAAAATCAAGATGGCACTATGCATTAATAAAATCTGGAATGCTTAGAAAACGTTTCACAATAGAAAAGAAAGATCCCGGGCAAAGTTTCCCTTATAAACACGAGCGCAGATGAGCGCTCCCGCGGGTAGTTTTTGTGCAACCTGCTCCTTTTCACTTAGGAATTGAATTTCAAGAACCTTTTAGCGCGTAACAACGTCGCGGAGAGCGCTCCCAAGGCCCTGCGCTTTAGTGTGAACCCTTACGCGATAAGAGGGTTCAACCCAGCTGTGTTCCGGGGACCCTTCTTTTTATTATATTTTTAGAATTCTCGATCAGTGTTGTGTTGGAATCCGTACGCGTCTCCACGAAGCCCTCATTAGTGAGAAGTGTATTGGGTGGCTGCGAACTGAGACCATATGTTTTTATGAAAAGGGTGTGTAAAACCGAGTTTTTCATCCGACATTGTCATTTTGAAATATGTATAAAATAGAGTTGTAACAAGAAATTACCATTGTACGTTGGACAGACTTTGTTGGGCTTTGGACCATGAATTGAAAATGAATTGAGAAAAAGAATAAGTATTTTTAAAATTTGGGAACAAACAGCATTATTTGAAATGAGTACTATCTATTAAACTTAGTACGAACAAATTACGTATTTCGCTTTATCAACTCTAGATACTTTAACCATTGCATCAATTTCGTTTAACTGTCAGTCATTAACTAGTAAATTAACTTCAAGGCAGCTTTACTACCGGTAGTTAGTTAGTGTTGGCGGAGCGGCCATAATACCCCCGAATCTTTGGTAATTACGTTACACCTTTCAATTCGTGTTTTATTTTCAACAATTCACTTTTTTTAAGGCTTTTAGTACTACATTTGTATCATTTGCTTATTATGTAAATGTAAGAAACCTTAGATCCCTGTCAGAAAGGTTACTCTTCAGAAGTACTATCGCCTAAAGCAATTTTTTCCGAAGCGGTTGTTTTACTGTGAAATACATATTAAAACATTGAGCAGCAGACGTGTATCCAGGACATCTGATGTTAAGTGGTCGCGGCAGCCCATGGACATCCACATCTAGCTTTAAAAAGGACCTAAGTCTTATTCAAGGTCGTACGTGTCGCTACCCCTAAGGATTTAGAAAGTCGTTTGTAAATATAATCTCATTTCCACAACCGAAACACCAAATATTGCTTTCTGATATTTTACGGAGGTAGTGGTACCTCTCTGTTTTAAATATAGCTTTACCATCGCGTAAAACAAAAACCAAGTAAGATTTCCAGCGCCAAAGAAGTATTTCGTACATAAGGTAACATGTGACTAAAGTTAGCAAAACAGCTGTTACGACGAGACTTCCTGCACCGTTCGCGGTAGGCAGATCTTACATCGCGAGACGTAGTGACACCCAACGCAAGACGTAACAAGCCGCAAGAAACACAAAGAGGCCGCAGACCGCGGGGAAAACGACACCGCGCACTAATGACCTTTGTCGGCGTGACGCAAGCGACGCGCTCCTTCGCCACCCGACTTAGAGAATTGCAACTTACACATTTTGTCAACACTTTCCCTGCGGCGTGCAGCACTGCTGTATATCGCGCTTGCGGGTTACACGCACCTGTGTGTACGTACACATCTGTATGCATTACGGGCGAACAAGTGTTGTGTTCACGTCGGCGCTACAAGACTGGCCGAACATTACGTCCACGTATTCGTAGATGATACACAGATGCCAAAAAAGACAATATTTCAGTGAATTGTCGGCGCATCTTCAGTCTAAAGAAATAAGCTCCAGTTTAGTGTCGCCTCTTGCAACTCTGAAGCGATCAAACAAGCGCGGTAGTTAAAGTGCTAACTTATTTATCTCTAGAGGCAGTAGAGAATAAATTAGAAAAATTTAAACATGCCCGCAGACACTGTGAGTCCACGATGACAGGATCAAAGGTCCATTGTTCCGCACTTAGTATAGTCGATTGATGCGATAAAATGATTAGCGCGGCCTTTGTTTCATAATGGGAAATTAGCTGAAATTTTATACTTGGAATGTTTATGTTTATATTATGATAGCAAACTATTACTCACATGTAATAAGTCGTGTATTTGTATACGCCCACAAGAGCATTTATAAAATGCCTTTTACAATTTGTTTATCCACTGACAGATTACGCGTTTTCTGCTCAGAAATTAATGCGGGCTTGTTGTTTTTATAACCATTATATTCGTTTAGGATGTCTATATCCACATCGTATCTATTTATTTATTTAAGGATTAGGTACTAACAGATAATTGAATATATTTAATTCAATTATCTGTTAGTACCTAATCCTTTATTTAACATTCCACAAAAGCTCTAAAACATTCCAGTTAAGATATTAATTTTTTCAAGTGTCAAGACACATGCAAAACAAGTGTAGTAGACATTATCATACGAATCCCAACCAAGTTTTTACGATTAATTTCTTCGTGACAATTTCTGGGAGTGTTCGAACCTTTCCAATATCACCTTTTTCTGATATTAAATGGACGACGTTAAGCTTTTACTGGATATTTTCATTATTGGAGATATACGCTTTAAAAATAACCTAAAGTTCTATTTATTGGAATATGAAAATCAATAGTATTTGTGGAGCACATCCGAATGTGAGAGCTGAATAAGGCCAAGTTTAATGGAAATGAGTTCATATTTGCAGTTTTTACAATATCTACTACTATTACTAGCGACCCAGCCCAGCTTCGGTCGATAGAGTTTATATTTACTCAAAATTTTTTTTTTCATGGATGTATTCAGTCATTACCTAGTTGCAAAAACTAGCAATTAGAAACATCTATTTCGAACTAAATTACTATATTGAGTTTAACTATTTAAATTCTCGCCCAATTTACAAAAAACCTTAACTTATTATGCACCAAAACCTTCCTCAAGAACCATTCTACCTGTTGTTGAAAGGTGTAAGAAAATCCGTGCAGTACTTTTTGAGTTCATCACGAATTGAGAGACAGACAGACGCGACGGGGTTTTTATAATATTTAGAGAAATTTCTAGTGTCTAGTATCTCTCTGGGGTTTTTTTCCAAGTAAAAACTATTAATAAGTCGTCATTGCTAGTTTTCCCCTTGTCTGATTGTCAATTTTATTTGAAGATATGTCTCGGCGTTATCCCTTTTCCAGTTCGTGCCGAATAAGATAAAATGAAATTGATATGTCGTTATGGTTTTCATTGCAGAGAAACATTAATGTTATTGTGTCGCCTTCCGTGGCCACGTGTTGTAAAGCCCGTCGTGGCACGCGATCTCGGGGAAAACGGCATTACCTCTCAGCATTCTTGGGTCGTTAGCTAAACATGAAATCTCTGAGCAGTGTAATTGGGAAACGGTGCAGATGGGCCACAAGGCGATTTCATTGTATGGTACGCCAAAATGCATGCATTTTTTGATGTGAGAAGAGTAGCACACGAGCATGCAAACCACCTGACATTAAGTAGTCGCAGCCCATAGGTATCCACGTAAAACCACAAACAAACACGACCGAAATCCTATCTGAGCTCGAACACAGATGTTTTGTTACTCCTGAGGATTAAGATTTTTAAAACTCACGCAAAGAACGTAACGAACGTAAACGAAACTGCTCCTACAATTTATTTGTAAAAGTATAGAAATCCACCGTAAATATCCGTTCAAAATAGTGTTTTGGTGAGTAGTCTCAGTAAACTAATTATTCTAGCAGAAAATCTAGTGAAAAGTGTATTTTTTAGGAATTTTCAAAACAAAACGAGTTGAAAATAATTGTGACGAGTGCTATCTTAATTCGTTCGAGAATACGCGTAAGCGACGTGTATTGCACGGCGCTTAAGCCGCTTGTATCGCGAAGTCTTACAGAGAAGCTATACGGGCCGAACTAAACAGCTCAGTTGTTCAACAATTACCTTCTTGATTATAAATCATAAAATTTTACAATCATGGCAAATAATAAAGAAGGCGCTGGGTGTTTAACTGCTATAAATGATTCTCCATCAATGAATTGTCCACGATGCACGGCTATCTATCATTATTCTTGTTTGAATATTTAATCGTATTGGATTTGCACAATGTGTCGAAGTAAGGCTCGAAAAGGTGGCAATAATACTGACACCCCTGTGAGCGCCGCGGCTTCTCCTCAACAGGAATTCGTTACTCACCGCGTTAAATCACGTAGTACTACTACTGGTGCGAGCAATTGTGTATGCTTGCCGGCTCAAAATGTCCGCGACATTATTAGACAAGAACTCCAAACCTCATTCAAGCATATGATTCGACCACAAATTCTATAGATTCAAAAAGCGATGTCAACTCTCGAGTTATCTTTGTCACACATTAATGAAGAGCCTGAGAAAACAAGGTCGGAGCATGCAACGCACAACAAGGAGGTCAAATAAAATTCCTCACACCTGGGTATAGCCTTAGAGAAAAGGAATCCTATTTATATTGTTGAGCACCTCTCTCCCGAGAACAAGTCTCTGCACGCCGCCGCACGCAGTAAGGCGAAAGAATTAAATTATAAATTTGTGTGGGTACGCAACAGTTACATTTACACGAGAAAATACGCAGTAAAGATTTTCTTAATCATTTACCATGAACTAGCTAAATTTGTTGTAGTTTAACTTTGCACAATAGAATGTTTCCAAAACAAAATAATACTATTAATGTTTGTAAAGTAAAGTAATTCATAGCAACAGTAATAATGTTTTTTATTGAATTGAATTGAATGTAATTCATTGAAGCAATGCTTTTTTTATGACTTAATATCAGTATTGTATTTTAATATTTTAATTTATTTTAATAATTTTGTTCAATGTCTTAAATTGTATCGAATTTTAATATGTAGATTCATAAAAATGTGAGCATGGAATGTTTCGAATAATAAATTTATAAGAATGTGTTATGAATGTTGATTGTACCTATAATTTTAATGACACTTAATGTTATACGTTTTGTATGCTTATTCTTGAAAGTAATAGTGATCATTTTGTTGGTGAAACTTATTAAATAAATAAATTAAATGAATAAAATAAAATAAAATAGAATTGCTTGACTATCGATTGTCTGTAGACAAATTGGCCGATGCGCCCTAAAGGCTAAACCCATATCTCCGCAGTGTCAGATTGATATCGGCGATTGGATTGCAATCCGACCTCTGATTCGGGAACGGTCCAGCATTCACGTCACATTTCTTCATCAACTCTGTAACTGATTGGACTATAGTCGGTCCGGATTAGATTACAGTTCGTGACGCAACTTGAATTCAACGAAGTTCATTCTCGAGACAAAGGATAACTATTATTATGCAAAAATAAAACGTTTTGCCGCCGAACATAAGCATCATATCCAATTTTGACAATTCAATACGAGTATCATCTTTCGACTAGACTTCCTGTAAATTGCAACGCTGTCCAGATCCTTTTTCTGGTGTCAATTACGCTTTTCTGATAAATTTCAATGTAAACTCGTCGCAACTTTCAAACGACAATATTTTCTCTACGAGTACAATGAATTATTTATTCATTTAATTTTGGTTTGTAAAAATTGCGATTTTCGCATACACCTCAATTTCATAGTTCGCTGGCATTCTATACACTAGTGTATGTCTAGACATATCATAAGTGAGCGAGATTCCTCTACGTGGACATACGTTATAAAGTTCATGTAAATGGGAACGATGCACTCATCGAGTACTTCGGAATGTTTTCCACAAATTATAAATGATATGCGGAGAATTTATGTATGAAATTTAATGAAGCAAAATTTCAACGGAAAGCAGAAACGGATAGAATAGATAATAATGTTATAGGGTGACTCTTACATGGTATATATAATATGAGAGAAAATTTGACGTTAACTAATGGAAAACAACTTCTCAAGTGAAGCTTATTGAATGGAACGATCACTAACACAATATAAAAAGAGAGAGTAACGCTACAGATTGCTAATTACCAACTTAATTTTTATTAATCTCTCTCGAACTTATTAATCGGGGTCTACCACCCTTACCTACCACCCTTAGGAGAAGCACCGTAGTTTATTCTGCCTCTTTAATCTGCTACATCTATACAATGTTGAGTGTTCTGAGTAACTACCATACAATCAAATATTTGTATTAACTATTTGGCTTGGTGTTCACGTCATGCTGTTTTCATCGTATATCTCTCTGCAAGATAAATTTGTCTACCTTGAAAAAGATAGCCCGAAATTTTAGAACAGAATGAAGCACTAACGAAGTACGAAGTATGTTACTATTACGAAGTTCTCTCGGCTTATTTCTTTCGTTCGGGAGCAATGGTATAGTTTCGTGAGTGAATGGAAGATAAAAAGTTATACTTAATATTTTTTATATCTTCATCGGCTTTACATTATTTTAGCAATTTATCTATATCATTTCATTATAAATCACAAGTATGTCCATTAGAATACAATTTTACTATTAAATTAAATCTTTTGAAAGTTAAATGTATCCTCTTCATGTTTTGTGTAATTTGAAATAAAAAATATTAAACAAATGCTGTCAAATTGGCGTTATTCATTTGTTAACTTTCACGGTAGGCTTTATGATGATCAAAACGTTATAAACCGTCTTCTTTTATGATTTCGGAATTAATGTGTTTCTTGGTACGAATGACAAGAAATGCCCATCCGAAATTTGGTTTCATGATATGCCTACAGTTTCTATTGGCACCTACGTCAACCGAAACATAAGATTTGCCAGTGTGATTGCTTTCCATCTGGTGGCCCATCTAATTGCTAGGTTGGTCTAAAATATGAGTATCGATTTTCGGCAAAGTTATTCGAGATTGATGTACATATTTATATTTATGTTTTGTCCCGATCGTCTGAATTTTATTGTAGCTAATGAACAGAATATAGAACATATAACGTGGTCTTTTCAAGCATCGGCAGTTTGCTTGTTGTAAAATATGTTAAGTATTAAATTGTCAAGTGCACTTCTCACTCATTTCAGACAGGTCTCATGTTAGGCGCTTCGGCTAGCATAATTGCTTATGGTAAAATTGGGCTAGTAATGGAGGATGTAATTTTTACGTTTATTACCTCATAAGTGCAACCTTGTCCGTTTGTTTATCTCATTTAATTACTGATTTAATCTGCCCCAATTTTTGTACAAACACTTCCTGATTCTCTAGTCACTTTGTAGGCATTATGTTATCACTGTTAAAAATAAATAAAGTTACGATAATTATTTTTTAAGAAATGTTTGTTGAAACGCCTGTTGCGACATAGCTTATAGTCAACATCTAAGCTTACACTTCGGGAGCATTATTCATAGCATGGCGCCAAGAACGCTTACTGAATTCTGTGCGAGACAAGAACCAGACCACTCGTCACCAGCAATGTCCATCAACACGTTTGATTGACAGTGGCCCACTTATCACACCTTTCAAAGCAGTCTGCAGCAGACGTATTAAGGTAGCAGCACCGTGTGGTTGTACGCCGTAAAACGCATGACGCAAGCCGCACCCGCCTGCCTCGTGACTGTGAATACTAATTACCACCTGCTATTAAACTCGTCGTAGGGCCGTTCGTAAAAATATAATTACTTCCTAAATCAGACCACAGCTCCATTATAGTTTATCCAATTTAAAGGTGCTTCTAAATTGATTAGTCTATTAGGTTCGAAGATGATGATTATATAGAGTTTTTATCTAGTATAACTTTAGTTCCATTTTCTACTTTGTGGGGTTAATATTAAATTACTTATTTTGCTTTAATATTTTATAATATATTTACTAAAATTAGATTCTTCAAAGTTCTCTGTGGTGTTTGAAGTGTCCACGCGAACGTTTCATAATAAATAGGTAGTCAGTAGATACGAGATGGGTACGAGTTAGGGACGAGCGATGACATCGTTAGTTTGGGGACCAGCGCGTGAACTAACTACTCACTTTGATTATTCATTAATGTTAGCCTTGAATAATTGGCGAGCAGGGTAGCCCGGTGAGGTCAGTCACCGCAGGTCCCGAGGGATAAGGCAGGACGCGCCTACTTGTCCAAGGCGATGCTATGCCGAAGTACTTTCATGT
>DWON01011725.1:0-10026 GCA_018251015.1 Phocides pigmalion okeechobee
CACGCAGTCGATCTGGGGCCTAACGATGATGTTTTAAATTAAACCAAACATTACATGACATTTGGTTTTATATTGTTTGTTTATAGTAGATTCAACAATCTAATAAATGCGAAATCGGTTATTGAAGCCTCTGTATGGAATTTTATAACATATAAACTCACTTCTTAGTGTTCCGGCACTCTGTAATGGTCATACAGAAGATGAATCGCAGACGAAGTAATAGAATTTTCAAAACTCGGTTCCTATAACGTATAAATTCAGTGAGTGAGTAAATACTATTAACAAAATCGCTACTTGTTTTCAAAATGCAAAATGGCTACCATTTCCTCTCTATAACACAAAACTTTAAAGGTACAACTTTACACAGTAATTGTTACTTTAACTACAGTTATTTACACAAACATCTTACGGTAACTATAAATTTACTGTTGTGTTTACGATGTGACTTGGCTAAAACAGTAAACAATAGTTAGCATTTTTATTTTTTTATTCTATGGTTTTATTTCAATTAAAAACCGCGCAAGTACTATGCAATTTTGAAATAGGTACTTAAGTTACAACATCGTGAGGTTTCTTTACCTTACGGAATTAAGTCTGTTAAGTAGGTATCAGTGCCACTATACTGTGGTAGATTATTTATTAGTATCGCTCTCCTTAACCATATATAGGTATCTTACGAATAAAGTGACACGAACCTTAATACATAACTTCAAAGAAAACTTGTATTATTCGGCTACAATTGACTCCACACAAAGACAGTCTTTACTAATGCTAAGGGCAACTAGAGTTGATAGGTACTTTATATACTTTTTTAAGATATTAAAACTGAACACACAAATGTCAACTATTTATATAAAGAATAATGACATTTAAAATTCTCTCTGTATGAGAAGAGATAAAGTTAAATAAATAAATCCTAATGTAAAATATCCTGTATTATGCAACTTAAAACGGTCTCTCCCTCACTACACCTTACAGTAAAAAAATAGTAGAGTTTGACATTGTTGTCGTCAAACAGAAACAGATATTATAGTAATTGCTGGGGAGAGAATAAAACAATTCTGGAAAATTTACGAATTTCTCACTTAACTAATTTTCACACACAATCACTCCTGCAAAAGAAACGTTGACTTCATAATGCATGACAAATACATTGTTGTCAAATCTCATTAATAGAAAATACATTTAGAATTTTTACCCAACTAAAACAAACTGTTCCGTTTAACTTATCAGCGGTCTCATACATACCTATTACTTCAAAATATGAAGTAATCATGGCCATAAAGAATAAAGTCCCGTTACGCAAGTATCAGATAAGGCAATGGCAAAGGCAATTGTTTTACCTCTACGCTTGACAAGTCCCAAAATCGTGTGTCATATGCGGACCCCGCAAAGGAAAGCCGATTTAAATCATCAATAGTGCCGGCACGTATGCCGTCTGCCAACAGAACATTCTAGATGCACTTAGATGGGTTTTCCATGCCATTGTGTTGGAACTGAAGTTATTATTAATATATTATACTAGCTTCTTGGTCTCATGGTTAAAGATCCTGACATCAGAGACTGAAAACATTTGTGTAATGAGAATGAATGTTGGTTGTGTCTGTACTTAAAATTATTTAGATGTGATAATACGTATTAAAAATACGATACAATACAATTTTCTTTGTTGTACACTACAATTACAACAAACAATATTTAACATTACACATACAGAAAAAAAGAAAAAACAAAACGTATCCAAAAAAATATATATATTTTACTTTAACTGTATAACATTTGTAATCAGATATAAGTGCTTGAGTTTTCCCGTGTCCCTTATTTTTTATAGACCTATCTTTTTCTTTCTACAATATGTACATTTTGGGATTATGTAGTCCTTACTATATACGCATACTATACAACTTCTACATTCACCTTTACGACGAGTTATTAACATTTAACGACATATATTTAACATTTTGTAACATCCTTACTTTGCATCGGAAATAAAATTAATACATAAAAGTACTAATATTTCCATAAAAGTTTTAATTACAATCATATAAAATTATAACCTTATCACGTACTTGTACTTGCGTTAAGGAAAGGTATCTGTAGCACTTAGACATCAACGCAAGGAAATGTATTTTGAATAGATTTCGTTTGTATATTTTATTTTTTACTGTAAAGACAACTGAACCCGTGAATTCTAGCAAAAATGAACTTTTGGTTCGAGACATCCTATTTCAGGCTCTGCATTGCATTTTAATACTTATACTTTGTATTAAAATAAATTAAATAAAAATTATATGAATTTCTACAGAATTATAAATTCCTGTCATTCTTGTAACGTAAAATCTAATGTTTTACACCAATAAACAGTAAACTATTAATTAGTTTACAACATTAATGTAATCTGTATAGATAATTATGATGTTTTGTGAACTGTTATGATGTTTTGTTAACTGTGCTCATTCATAATGTCAGCGTGAAACCACCCCGCAAGGGTGCGTATCGGATCATGCGTCTGCGCACGTTTCCTCCATATAAATCGGGCGCGCGACGCCGGCACATCAGTTTGTGACGGATTCCGAAGACAGACAGACGAAACCGTGAGTAAAATTTCACTTTATGACTTCTTAATATTTAAAAACTAAAATATAAACTTTTAAAATATGTTTTTAAATTTAATAAATTCTAATTTTCAGTGCGACTAATCGGTGATAATAATTTATGAATCAAATTTAGAAAACCAATTTAATATTTTAATTTTACTAGACATTCCTTCACGTTGAATAATCCAGACACTTCCATTTCTAAAATTTAATATTTTCTCCACAACACGTTAGATTGTCACCGATACGGGGTGAAGAGTTCCGTAGGTCGTGAGTGAACGAACTCCTTGTTTAAGGGACAAGGTCACTTTCTATCCTGGACCGGTCTTATCCCAAATGCCCGGTACTTGATCTTGCGTAATTTCGAAACGAAAGTTTGTTTGTAAACAACCATACATCGAACGCAACGCTTAAAGTTCACAATAGAACAGTTTAAGTCAAGCACTAATCGTCGTATTACTACAAGGTTTTCTGAATGCCTACTTAAGAAACATTTAGAAAAAACAAATTCCTAACAATAACGTGGACCATGCTTTGTCCAACTTTTGTCTTATTATAAAGTAAGAATACATATTCCTGGTTATGAATTTTCACGACTAGTTTTCTCTTATATTTTATCGTTATCTTTCATTTTTACTAGGTATTTATAAGAAACGTATACAGACATAATTAGCCTTATATAATTTAAAGTAATAAATATGCATATAACAGTAAAAATCAAGCTAAGATTATGTATTTTAAATATTTTGATAAACTTGTTTGATCATTTATTCGTAGACACAATATGCAAACGACTCTTCGTTTAAAGCCTGTGACAAAATAATGTAAATATTTAAAAAGAGATTAAAATTTATCGGAAAACATGGATTTTATTCTCCGAGGTGCTTTGAGTAAATTTAAAATTATTTAGCTACGTTAAGAGGACATTATAATGAAATTAATTAAATTGAAATCGACTTTAAAAAAGTGGCATCTTCTGTATGTCCGTGTTTAAGTATGCTAATTTTTTGATATGTATTTGTATTTATGTATATATTTATTTCTTTATTCTTTATTATACTAAATAAAAAAGACATCTATGTATTCCTCACAAATACAAAATCATAATTTAAATTCAACTCCAATGAAAACTTTCATATTTTTCTAGTTTTTTTATTCAAATTCAAATGTTGTGACATTGTGAGAATAATAAAGATTTTATAGAAAAATAATGAGTTCTACGGTAACAATCATAAAAAAAAAAATAGAGAACATAATCCTTTTTTGAAGTCACTTAATAACATGTCTACGTCGCTACACAACATTCTTCTCCCCAAGATGAAAATCGTAATGGTTATCATTGTAGAGAAAGACTCTTAATTACTATCATAGCTGCAAATTAACGTTGCCATTTGTGTTGTGATGAGAATTAAAAGCTGCTTGTAAAATATAATCTCTTTCGAAAACAATGTTAAATACTTAAGAATGAGACAATGTGTTGTAAAAACATGTTTTCTCAATTGTTTTGATGCTAAAACTTTTTTCTTATTAATGAATAAATAAGTACAAAGACGGGAATGTGCTATATGTTAGGATTGTGACGTATTGTTGAAATTTAAAAGGCTTTTTGGGTATAATTCATCAGTATTAATCAAAGTTGCACATTCACGAATCTATCACAGGTCTATCTAATAAAATCATTAGGTAGAATAAAATCAATTAAATAAAAATTATATGAATTTCTACAGACTAATAAATTCCTGTCAGTGATAGATTCGTGAATGTAAGGTTCAGCTAAGGACATTTTCCTTTACGTATTATTGACGTTCCAACTCATGATACAGTAAACATTTTAAGGTCCCTGCAATGATAAAATTATATCCGTGCTCTACAGTCTTTTTAATCCATCTAAATATCATCATCTACAAATCATCAACTAGAAATACGTAACATAAAAAAACAAAGAAGTTTAGGAAGCAATTCTTTTTCAAAACTTTTAGAACTGTACTAAAGTTACCAAGCACTTATTATTTTAAGTTATTTCTTTGTATGAAGGTAGACCTACTTTGTTTGTAAGATGGTATTGGTAGAGCGGGGAAGTCCCACCGTCACCTACAGTTTTAATTCACTTTGGTGGTTTCTGGCTCACTTAAATATGAGACGACCAACTTAGCTCTCAGAGAAGCAACCTATCTGTAATCGACTTCACATGGAACTCTCTGAATGGAGTTTGGAACCAGACAGATAGTAAATAGTCCCTATTTTGCTTTTTATAATTTTGGTATTTTATTAACTTTGTCTTTTAATTTTATAGAAAATGAAGGCAGTAATCCTGATAGCCGTAGTAGTGATGGCCCAGGCTCAGTTCCCCAACGGGCGTATCCTGGAGCCTCCAGTACCTTCACTGTGTGTTCAGCGGACCATACACGAAAGATATGCTGACAGTAAGTAACTTAACTATAATGATTATAGCTTTAACTAAGAATGTCAAACAAAGATTAAGTAATTATTATTTTAAATTAGTTACTTAGTTAATTGCCAAGTTAAATACTTGTTTGATGTGAAACATTGTTCCGTGCCGTATTCTGGTTTGAAAAGTGTACTAAGTTAGATTCACAGTTTCGAAGATATGCAATATTAATCCTTGGGAGTAAGGACTTGACACTTTCCCTGCGTACAGCACTTGACTCTTTTACACACCTGTCGTGTACGTACAAATCTGTATCCATTGTATTTACGTCGGCGCTACAAAGCTGAAGGCGGACACTACGTCTGTGTATTCGTGGATGCTACACTCATGCTAAATAAATAATATTTATCAGAATCGGCCTCTCCAGTCCAGAGGAAAGAGCTCCAGTTTAGTGCCGCCTCCCGCTGAGAGCCGCATTCAGTTTTAATCCTCCAGATCTGTAACCGACCTTTGATTATTTTCCGAAATACAAATTTCGAAATAAGAATAAGCGCGCGCTATAGCATTTTTTCTATCGGACTACGGTATACCAAAATTTAAAACTTTATCTTCAGTTTAATACTTCGCAACGGATACGATCTTCAGTGATCATTATCTATTTATTAATCAAATTATAGCTATTTTTGTTTGCATTCAAATGTAAAAAAACATTTACTTGGCATTTACTATGACTCATTATTAACAAGATTCTATCCGGCTGATCATCGCTCGTCTAATTCCTAGATCCGCGTCATAGAGGTGTGATAGAGTATTCTATAGAGCTCTCCTAATTGTAGGGAGTGACCGCCCAACATTGGGACATAAAGAGATGATCAATTGTTGTGTCGGTAGGAATTCATTGCTTTAGAGGACAATATATATATATATTCTATTCTAAAAAAATATACTTTTTGTAAATACACTTGTTACTATGTTGTAATGTACCACGGCTATTGCGTGTAAAATTTATAACGTATAGCATGCTAGTTTTTGCAAACGAACTTGCTTGCGTATTAGTCCATATTATAATAAAATTCCTAGTGTCTACCTTGTGTAGTGTCTTTTAAAGGCTGCTTACTTCCTTAAGAATATCCAAAGCTTGTTTCTTACTAGTCACATGCACTATACGTACAAAATTTTAAGTCTCTAGATTCCGTGGTGTCAGTCTTGATCACCTTAGTGTTTTATATATAGATTATTCATAACATAGATAATTTATTATATTTTTATATAACCAGCTTATAGCCCGTCTTTAATATCTATCTTGTATCTGCATTGATCACAAATAGCACAAAAGTTCTACCTAATATTGTTTTCATATTCCTGATATTTGCGTAAAAACCTGCTCCCTTCATACTTGTGTACTTTATATTCTAACTTTTTTATTGTAGACCACTTGCCAAGTAAATAACATAGATAATAGAATACTTATTGACTTCATAAATAGAATTATTTTATTTTATTTGAAGTTGAATATGTTTTGATTGCCTTGCATAATCCAGTTGACCTATAAACAAATACCACACATCTTTAGCACAAATCACCTTGTCTATTCTATTTTTGACAGAATATTTATGGACACGATAATACCATGTTCTACGATTCTTTTGAAAATAGAAGCGTAAATTGTAATCAGCCCGCATTTGTTCAGCCATATTTAAATTGTTTTATGTTTTACCGGAGAAATTAGTGAAAGTTAGGATTAATCATCTGCAAACTTTAGGGCTTGGTACAAGAAAACAATGACGTCATAATCGATTTCTCGGCTTACGGCTTACCTATAAGGCATGGCGACGTTATAATCGTAAAAGTACATTACACTGAGTGGGATTCAAAAGACTATAGGTGATTAAATTAAAACTTTGATTTAAATAATCTTAAATGTACCTAAGTTGGTGTTCCTCACTAATTTGTTCCCGTTACTTTTCTGCTCCAGTATCAGACCCATATCTTTGTTTCCATAACATATTCACTAAGACCGTTCCAATGAGCTCAATACTGATACCTTTGCAGTAATTGGTAAGAAATTATGCATTCTGCTGATTTCAAGCTGCACAAACTATGTTTAGTCATAGATAAAAACATTACCTGTTAAGTTGCCTATCAAATAAAAAGAACTAAATCTAAATTGATTCATCGGCTTACGACCAACAGACAAACAGGCAGAAAGTCACCTCTGTTTTTCACGTTGAGGTCTAAATAAAATAATAAAAATAAACTTTAGCTCAAGTCAGCACTATTTTAGACCGAGACACAAAGTAAATAAACACACACACACTGAATAGTAATCTTAATTCATCTTTTAGATCTTCCTAATCGGGCATTGAACCCGGATCACGGCACGACAAACGGGAATTACTTGCCTATCAACCTGACTGTATGTCTTTCACGGGGTTTTTTCAACAGTGTTAATAGATGTAGAGATTAACTTAGTTCCCATTGTATATCGGTTCCACAAGGACCTAATATTATCTTATATTTTAAGGTTTATATGTTTTTAACCGTAACAAGTTACGTAAAGTTTTATATATATATAAAGTTTAAGTTTTAGCTAGTAAAACATAAACGTAATTAATTAATTCTTAGTTATTAATTCTCAACAAATGAAACATTTAAATTGTAGTTTATTTTTAAGGGATATGCCAACACAAATAAAAATGGGAAATGAAAGCAAAGTATTAGGAGGTTTCTAATACAAGAAACGTGTAGTTTCAGGATTTCCTGTTTTAGTTCTATCTATTAACGGTTACATATACAAGTGTTAAACTTATAATAAATAGGATTACGATTCTGTGTCTAAATTAAAACGGCAGAGTATTAAAATATAAGCTAAGGGATGGCAGAGTTGTTTTTTTTTATAATTACATTTTTATTTTTATCTTATCGTATGTTTTTAATTAATCGTTAATTATCTATAATTGATATATCGATATACTCATAGATATATCGATACATCGATACACTTGAGAAAAAAAAAAAAGATGAAAAGAGATTTATCCTTAGGTATAACATATTCCCCCAATATATTCATAATTAGTATTTAAAAAAGTCGACGATTTCTATTCACGACTACCTTTGCCCGCGACTTCATTTACGTGTTACATAGATGGACATAACTTCTTAATTTGTTAACCGATTTAAATGAGAAAATCAATAAAAGTTAAGTGAAACGGTATCACAACATCATTCTGAAAACCGCATTCAAATCGTATAAGCCATTTCTGAGACTAGCGGAAAAACACTAAAAGTTAAGTGAAACGGTATCACAACATCATCCTGAAAACCGCATTCAAATCGTATAAGCCATTTCTGAGACTAGCGTGCACAAACATACAGACAAACAGACAAAATTAAAAAACATTGTTTTGGGATCACTTGTGCAAACAAATTTGCAGGCACCCTATGAATTTTTAAATATATTTGCCATGGTACAGACAGAAATCACTTACAATTTTATTATATGTATATATATAGATTAAAAAAATATATCATATTTCGATATATCCATTTTTTCCGACTTACGTAGTTTTTCAGTACCCTCAGAACACGAGCTGGGGTCGCACTTATCAGATAATTTTACAGTATACGACGACATAATAAAACGTCCTGGTGTGACACAAAAACAGTAAGTTAGGTTAACGCCTCCGGTTATCTTGATTTTCTCTCCCGGATGTCAGATAAGGCAACCTGTTTTGTAACGGCAGTTTCTCAAACGTATCTGATAAGGCTAAGTTTAAAGCTACCTTAAACCTTAAGTATTTGACTTTTAACCACGAGAAAACTTATATGACTCATAACTTTTAAATAGATATCACACGACCTCCAGTTATTAATGTAATACTGAATAAAACAAAAAATATACTATGTTAGCTTTTTATTTACATTTTTTGCAAATAATTTGAAAATATTTTACTTCGTATTTATTATGTACCTTCATACAGGCAATCCTTAAGAATGATTGTTGCTCGTCTCACTTTTTATTTAAGAATAAGAATTTATATTTCGCATTTCTCCTCGTAGCCCGGATAGCTCAGTCGGTAGAGCATTGGACTTTTAATCCAAGGGTCCAGGGTTCAAGTCCCTGTTCGGGCGTACATTTTTAGTATATCTATCACGCTTTGTTTGAAAAAAGCTTAAATTCGTAAAGGTAATTTATATTCTGGCCTTTCATTGAAAAGAAGATCCATCATATTTTTACAATGGCGATTAATTCTTTACATTGAAAACAAATATTTGCCTAGCTTTAATTCTAAGTGTTCGGACTTTTTAACACCTAAATTGAGGTGACCTGCATGCTTGTTGTTTTCTTACCTAAAATATACAAAAAGTTTATATTTTAAATGTAGGTATTCACATTTCAATTGCAATAATGAACATCTTAAAACCAATCGTAATAAAAACCTAACCTAAACAAACTAAAAGAAGTCCGAGCCCATGCAGCATGTTGCCAAAACCGCTAGCCGCATTCCCGCGTTGAATAGCGGTCGCAATTCTCTGCGCGAGATATGAACCAGGCCTAATGTCGCCGATCGATCAAACGTGGAACTAATTGTTGCAAAAATTTCTTGGCACTGGGAGTCTACGAACCAAAGGTTTCAAAGTCAAAGTGAAACAAATACGTAATCACTGTTAAGTGGAACATATCTGCGCCGTTTAGCTTCATAAATGTAAGTGTCATTATTAGTTCTCAAATTGTCTAAGGAGAAAGAAGAAGCATAATAGTGCCTCATTTCGACAGCTTTCCGTATTCATTCAACAATAGAAAATTTATGATGGTTTTTCAATATATACGAAGAACTTTCATGTGCTGCTTACCGTTCCCACACTATAATAGTCCCCGTTAACAGTTCTCATACGTATGGTTAATGTAACTGGTGATAAAATGCTACTTAATGTTTTTTTTTATTGTGAAAGAGTAAGAAAGGGGCATGCAGGCCACCTGATGTTACGTGGTCACTGCAGCCCATGGACAACCACGTCCAATCTCAAATAGAACAGAAG
>DWON01011726.1:0-10025 GCA_018251015.1 Phocides pigmalion okeechobee
TTCAAATTTCAAATTCAAATTTCAAATTCAAATTCAAATTTCATCATTGTATATATGATAATAAAAATTCAAATATTTTATTTATTTCATTGTAAGGTATTTACATACGTCAAGGGTAAAATATAAAATCAGTACATCGGCTTTGAGCGCCTGTTGGCTATGGTAGACTGGAAGAAAAAAGCCAGCAGAAAGAAAACTCTCGACTCTCTTTCTAAATCAGTCTTTGATAAATAAACATTACACAGTATCAAACAAACAAAACTTTTTTAACTCATTATTACATGTGGTCCTTAAAAACCCTTGTATGAGCTTTTAAATGTTATTTGCTTTTGAAAGAAAAAAAATTGCCTCCTCTTGGGTAAGACAGACATACTTTTATAACATTCCTATTTAATAGTCAAGGGTATTTACGTTTATTGTTGACTCCTGTATGTCAACAGCAGTGAGCTAACTGTGCATGGACTGAAGAACCATTTCATGTGATCAGGTTATGGATGAAGCAGATCGCATCCTCAACATGGACTTTGAAGTGGAAGTGGATAAGATTCTCCGTGTGATACCTCGTGAGCGTCGAACATATCTATTCTCCGCTACAATGACAAAGAAAGTACAGAAACTGCAAAGAGCATCGCTACAAGACCCAGTTAAAGTAGAAGTGTCCACTAAATATCAGACTGTGGATAAACTGCAGCAATACTACATATTTATACCTGTTAAATATAAGGTTAGTTCTGTTAACAGCCAGTATATAAAAACAATAATTTAAATACCATGTGCAAATAATTTCATTAAGTATATATCACTTGTTCGCAAGAATACTGTATTAACTCTAAAAACGTACTTTTTCTGGAGAAGCAATTAAAGTTTTTAACATACTTTTTTTGCTGAACTGTTTCATTAATTCAGTTATTGCCAAATTTTGTCATAATACTGTATTCTCCGGACAAGAGATATGTTGTGTTGACAAAGTACTACATCCTCACAGTATTTTATCTAATTTCATGGGGTCCTCCACAGGCTCTTCAAAATAAAATACCTCAATAGTTGGAATTACTTTATTTATGTTATAAAAAAGTTTCTGTTTTGAATAAAAATATTTTGTGTTTAACAATTTAACTTCTATCCATGAGGAATATAAATTAATCAAATGTTATTCAACAGGACGTATACCTAGTTCATATCTTGAACGAAATGGCGGGCAACTCGTTCATAGTGTTTGTGGCGACGTGCGCAGGCGCATTACGCGCGGCGCTGTTGCTTCGAGCACTCGGTGTCCCCGCAGTACCGCTCCACGGCCAGATGTCACAGCAAAAGCGGCTCGCTGCTCTCAACAAGTTCAAAAGCAAGAGTCGCTCGGTGCTCATATGCACTGATGTTGCTTCACGGTTAGTTGGATTTGATTGCATTTATTTTAACGTTGCATTGCTACATAGGTTTATGAAGACAGCTCTAAAGAGAGTGGGGAAGACGCCTCAAGTATATTCTAGCACATTGTTCCATCTAAAGAGAGTCTATGCCCATGCGGTATGGTGTGTAGAACGTTAGCTGCATCCTTACTTTTACTAGCCAGAACCAGCCCTATTTTCACCGGCAGCATCAGTCAAAAGGACTAATAAAGTTTCATTCAAAAAGTTACATATATTTTTAATAGTATTCAAACATATTACTTTAATAAGTAATTGTAAAAATTACAAAAAACCATGAATAATATAAATAAATATTTTTACAGAGGTCTGGACATTCCACATGTGGACGTAGTGATGAACCTAGACATCCCACTGCACAGCAAGGACTACATCCATCGCGTGGGACGTACTGCGCGAGCTGGTCGTGCGGGGAAGGCTATAACATTTGTATCACAGGTAACTATTGTAACCAGGTACCTGGTAGCCAACTTAATATAAAATAGAAGGCTATCTGAACTTGATCACCCTGAAGATTAAGATAATATGCCATGAAAAAATAAACCTCTTATACTGAGTGCGATAAAGAAAACCATCTTAACACTATTTTGTGGTCATAGATAAGAAATAGATATGCAATGTTGACATAGACAAAAGTATCAAATTGATGCATCTTCAAGAGTTCAGCTTTGTAATAAATTTTACAAAAGCTATTTTTTTTATTTAATAGACAAGCAAGTGCAACAAATATGACTTTAAATGGTGGTCAATATATATAATCACGGATGCGCAACATCTAAGGCCTAAAAATCAAGAAAAATGTTTATTCCAACCATATTGAAGCTGTTGTCGTAACTCGGTAATCTAATTTGTCCATTCATACAATTTATTTTTATGACCAGTATGATGTGGAGCTGTATCAACGCATAGAGCAGCTCATTGGCAAAAAGCTGCCGCTGTACAAGACGGAAGAGAGTGAAGTGATGGTGCTGCAAGAGAGGGTTGCGGAAGCACAGCGGTTGACCAAAATTGTAAGATTTTAGTTAACAGTTTCTCAATAGTCCTTTTGTCAGTGATGCCTATTAAAACCTGTTTATCAGTGCATAATTTCAAAAAAATTGCTGAAAGGACAGTAACTATAGCTATTTTCAGTGAAGACTTATTTCCATTATAATAGTATAATAATTTATAGCCTTTTATGATGCCAAAAGTATTGCTGTACTTCCAATTGATTGCACTCAATCTGTGTTCAAATTTTGAGATAGATTAAATCGGTAGTTTTCACTGTAACAAAATGTATTTATAAATTTATATATTATTTGTTTCTGTTTCGTTTATTCGTTTATTGGTTATTGTAAAACTATTTGTAACAGGAAATGAAAGAATTGGAAGATAAGAAGGGCAGTAAGGGCAAGAAGCGCGGGGCGGAGTCGGATGATGACACGGAAGAGGCAGCGGGCGTGCGGCGCCGCATCCAGGGCAAAGGCAAGAACAAGCGCGGTGGCAAGCGGAAACGTTGAAATATATTTGTATTGATCCGATTACGTTGTTTTATTCGTGAACTCCACTAAATATGAGCAACACGTGTTGGTACTGTGAATATATTTGGATATCATTTGATTAACACTTTCCCTGCGGTGTCCCTTGCCTGTGTATTACTTGACGCAACGCGCTTGTGTGTATTCGTAAATGCAACAAGGATGCTAAAAATATATTGCAGTGATTTTTCGGCGCATCTGCAGGAAAATTTAGATTTTTGATGTTCACTGAAATCTTAGGCAAAAAATAAGGAATCTATTACTTAGAATAATAAATAAAATCAGCTGTCAGACAAAATCGACATTTGACATTGACGCAAAAATATTTATTTTGTTTTATTATGGCAAAATATTCGCCGATTCATTCGTCTATATCAATTTGAGTTTTAAGTGAGACTTAATAATTGATTTATAAATAACGAAGATATTGTACACCAGACAAAAAAATACATCAAATTTAATAAATACTTTTTTTCAAAAACTACTCATTGTTTTTGAGGTTATTAGTCTTATTATAGGAACACATTTATTAAACCGGTGCTATGGAGTTTCCAACCCTCGGTGAACATTGCCAGAACGAGGAATGCAACCAAACTGACTTTCTGCTTTTACAATGCAAGTGTGGAAAGGTGTTTTGCAGAGTCCACTTCAGCAACCACTGTCTCTCCGGCCAGTGCGAATTGGCGCCAAAACCTAAAGAATTCGAGCTGAAGAACGATGACAAGATATTCCGGTGTTCGTTAAACGGATGCAGGAAAGGCAATCTCCACGAAATGCTTTGCAATAAATGTAATAAGCATTATTGTATTGAGCATAGGTTTTATGCGTAAGTATGTAATTCTCTATCTTCCTTATGTCTGACGTGTCCCCTATTCAACTTCCCCGTGCCATGTACACATACAAAAATGCATATGGGTATGGTGAGGAATCTAACTCTAAATTTTAGGTGAATAACTGGTATGCTAACAGATTCTGCAGGTTTTACCATTTGAAACATTGAACATTTTTTGGTCTTTCATCTGAAGTCATGTATTGAAGCTCGCTCCTATAACTTAAAAATCATAATAGATTCGTAGAGTCCTAGACACACACTCAATAATATTTTGATTTGAGTACATTGCTTGTAATTTGTAATTTTCGTGTTGTAGTTTATGCAATTTGTGGCAAATTTAAAATTATAATGAAAAGAAAAGATTTTATATTCCATTTAAGGTCATGTCCAGAAATAGATGACGAGACGATGGCAGTCAAAATAGAACAATTTGAAGCACCTAGAAGGCAGTTTCAAGAAGCCAATAAATATTTACAAGAAAAAGTAAGTTTTATTTTGTTATATTTTGTCATTTCTAGTATAACTTGACGTATTCAACATATTAAACTTATTTAGAACTGTTCTTAGATTATGTTTCAAGCTTGGCATAAAATCTGGATTGTAATTGAAATATGAGAAAAACATTTTATACTAGTTAAAATAACAATGCACAAAATAGGAATGGAGCTAGCGTTCTGGGATCTATGGGGCAGGGGCACTGCCTCACACATATTTATTTACCCCTTAATACTATTTTAATTCCTAAGTATATGAAAAGTAAAATTTGGTGATACAAACCTAGGCATTACAATTTACTGTTATACAGCTATTTGAGATACAGGAGACAATAAATTTGATGTATCTTATGCTTTTCTTCTAGATCACGGAGAATATAAGAAAAGCACTGCAGTCATCAGCAAAAGTGAAAACGGCATCAAAAATCCACTTAATGCGGATAAAACAAAAAGCAGTAGGTCCTAAGAGTGTCTCACCATCACAGAGAGTATATTTTGCTATAAAAAAACCAGCAGATATGACACCAAAGTCTATTAAAACCGTTCAAGTCATAGAGAATATTAATATTATAGAATCAGTAACTCTGGATCCCGATTTGAAAGATACTGTGCCGATCTTCATTTGTTCAAAATGGAGCCTCGGAAGAGCTATTGATAGTATATGTGATACATGTAGCATTAAAAATGAAAATAACAAGAGGGGTGATGTAAAATTAAGAGTCTTCAGACAAATAGATGGATACTGTATTAGTCCTTTAAAAATGGAGGTGACAATAGAGGAGTTAATGTCCAAAGAGATCTTACTGGAAGGCGATAAGCTGGCAATAGAATACATTTCTACTGACGTTATAAACAGTTTGGATGACAGTACACATATATTTTTTAGTTGATACTTATATGTGATAATAAAATATGTTGCTGTAACCAAAATGTCTTTCATACTTTCAGATTTTTATATAGTAAAACAGTAAAAGATCTGTGCATAATTATCTATAACTTGCATCAAATTGGATAGATCGTAGCAGTCCATCTACCTACTGCCTTAGATAGGACAACAGCTATGTTTGAGATTGTTTTGGATGTCTAGTTTGTATGTACCTTGGAAAAGTAAACGAGTTTGCAGGCCATCGCAAATTAAATTGTCGCTACACCCCTTGGACACGTACGTCCAATCTCACACAAGACTTTATGTCCTACTTGATTCATGCATATATATATATATGCGTCTATTCTCCTGAGGATTGAAATGGCTGCCTCCGTTGTGAGTGTAGCCAGGATCCGCATCTCACTAACAGACCCAGATGAACTACTTTCTAGCGGATTATGTGGGCTGTGGCGGTGACTATCTGTTGTTCTCCCACCTTACAAGTCATGGCTGAGCAACAGCGACCACTTAACATCGGATGGCTTACATGCTCGCCTGTTTCCTTCTAAGACAAAGAAATAGGGGTTGGAATAAAACTCGAACATAATAAATAGTTCTATAATAATATCAGTAGTAATTACATCTAAACCAATTAAAGCATGGCCTCCCCGTTCTCCTTCGTGACTTGTGATTGTGATCTGTGGTAGTCCACTAGCGGTAGCAGCGGCGCGGGGGCCGAGGGGTTGGTATGCGCGGTGGGAGGGGGGGTCGCGGCCAGCTTGTACCTCTCCACCAACCAGTTACACTTCCCCGTCCTCGCTATCAGCGTTATCAGATCCCGTCGGTACTGCTTCGTCAAGATCGCGTAGAGAAACGGATTCGCGCAAGCGTTCAGTGGGTAGAAGAACACTAGAAGAACTTTCCCATGACTCACGTCGACCAATGGTACTCCAGCTAACGCTGTTGCGCCGAAAAACGCAACAGGGGCCCAGCAAAGCAGATCTGTTCCGATGAGTAGAGCCATTTTATTAGCTATGCGTCTCTCGGCCGCCGCTGCCGCGCCCCTACCTCCGTATTTCTCTCCCCCGCCCCCAAGAGATCTATATATCTGCACGTAGCATACAACTATCGTCACCCAGGCAATCGCATTAGTCAGAAACAGTGATCCTTGGTACACCGCAACGCCCACGCTTTCGCTCTCGACTGGCAAACAGATGGACGTGGAAGAATAATCCGAAACACCGGCTAAAGGCAGTCCAGCCATTAGTATTGAAAACATCCACCCTCCGATCATGATCTTCGCAGCTGCCGTCAACGAAATTCGTCTTTCTAGATAAATAGCATAGGTTATCGCAAACCATCGTTCTAAAGTGACTATTGTGAGCGTGAATACTGAAAGCTGTCCGGAGAAAACTGATAGGAATCCAGCGATTTTGCAGCCGACACCATACTGCCAATCGTATGCGTAATTGAAGAACTCGCCGTAGGATCGTAAGTCTACCACCGCTAGCATGAAGAGATACAATCCAGTGCAGAGGTCCGAGAAAGCTAAATGGCACATGAGGAATCTCGGAACGGTTAATTCCGTATGGTTGGTGAGAAGGACTAGCAAAACTGCGATGTTTCCCACGACAGCGGCGGTGATGACGAACCAAACGCTGGCTCGGAGCCACGACCAGCCCATTACGTCTTCGCAAGGATTCAGGGCATTTGATCGCGGGGTACACTCCACTTTTCTGCGACTGGAAACAATGATACAACATAATATTTAGAGAGACATTCGAGCATGGGGCCAAGAACGGCAAGGTTAGGCCGTAGTACACCACGCTGATTGACGGATTCGTAGATTTCAGACATATTTGAGGGCTGTAGGGAACTCTTAAGCAAGCAGATTTCCGCACGATGTTTTCCTTGATTAAAGCAAATGACAATGAATTTCAAATTTGCATAACTTCGAAAAATCAGAAGTTTGTGACTGCGGATCCGCTGTGTGGATAAGTCATAATATTGTCGTTATTAATCCTTGTTAAATTTCAAAATAATATAGCGATAATATGAAGCCTATAACAAAACCAGATGTACAGGCATTTTTTGCACTAAAATGGACGTAGGTTAACACTGTCTGCGGCGTGTATACACACACAGTTCACACACATGGTATTTTTAACATTTGTATAACATTTACGAATACATAGACCTAGTTCCTGTCCACAATCTTGCAACGCCGACGCAAACAACACTTCTTCGCCCGTAGTCCATACAAATTTGTATATACGAAGCAGTTACAAGCCGCAAGCACGTTACGAAGTACATAGCAGTGATGTACACCGCAGGGAAAGTGTTAAAGGAACATAAAGAAATGGACAATGTTTAACTTTTATACGGATGTAGGGAAGTAGAAATAGGGAAGACATAAGCACTTACTTCAAGCTAAAATTGCCACATTCGTAAGCGACTCCTTGTATTAATGTGTTGTTAACCGGCGCGTGGAAGTCGCCTTGGTCATCGTATTCAAAGCTTCCTGAATCGGAGAAATAGTCATCGTTTGCTATGGTATCGTATTCCTCGCTTGTGGTCGCTGTGGAGTCTTCATCCAATGACCTAAAATTTAAATCCAGGAGTTACTTTATCATATTTTCTCTTTTGGAAGTATAGCAAGAGGTTGGCAAAACGCTTGATGTTAAGTGGTCGTAGAGGTTCAAGGAGATCTACATATAACTTCAAATAGCACGGAAATCTTATGTGAAGAGGCATCGATGCACTGATCTCTAGCCAGACGTTTTGATTTGAAAGTTGGTAGAACTATAGTTCGACATGAGTGGTACCATCATTGCTGTCATTATCCGCCGTGAAGGAACAGGTAGAATTATAGTTCTGCCGGGAGGTACCGCCGCCCTCATAATACTGCGTGAAACTAACTCTTGTATTTTAGTAGGAGAGGTGGTATTATCAGCTGCACTTAAAAGCGAGGCATCTATTTTAGTTTCAATAGTAACGTATCTACTCACAACCTCGAGAAGAACAGAGGTTGAGGTTGTATGTAGTTGTCCATGGGTTTTTACAAACACTTAACATCAGGTAGCCTACAAACGTTGCTCTTCTTACATATATAAAAGAAAAGAGACGGAGATATGTATAATGACGATGATCTTTTGTTGAAAATCTCGGAATAAATTAGCTTTTTATTTTTTGGACTTACTGGAAATTTGCCAGTAATTTTATAGGACTGAGCCTCTCCATAGACCTTCGTATTCTTGGCATTGGTGTTGTCTTTTGATTTCCATGACCGCATCTCTGAAAATCATATTCTGGGTTACTTCGTTATGTATCTAAATATATATATTTTTTTAGATATCTCACTTAATTTTGTACGATACGATACGAACGATATTATTATTATTATTATTCAGGTAATATGCCATTTTCCAGGTGTTTTTTAACCAGGACAGTATAGAGAATTTGATATAACTTGTAGATAGAAACATATAGTTTCTTAGAAACCATTTTTATAACATAATTTTAACATTAACAATCGTTAGTCAAGCTCACACTTTTTGACATAAATACATACTTAACCATAATACGAATCCGATAAAACTATTTTTTTTGTTGGCATGATCTATGTTTAAATCATATAGTCTACGTAATCATAATAATTTTGTTAATGTATACCAACACTTTATTCAGGATTCTGGAGATATATAGAAAAACTTTGAAAATGGTAAAATTGGGGTCAAAGATCACAAAACGAATATTTATCTCATAATTTGACAAAAATGTATTTACAAACAGAACCTAGATGTATTACCAGTATAGAATTAGCAGAAAATAGGTGAAAATACTAAAGTTTTATTACAATTTACAATTTGGTTTATTGATCCACATACCTGTGCCATGATGGCCTTTTGTGTTTCGTATAGCGCATGTCTAGCGGGATTATGGCGCTCGGGGAACGCGAACGCACAGCAGTGGAAATGGTGAGTCAGGTACGCTCGCTCTAGATGCTGGAAAAATACTTGCAATTTATTACAAGATCAACGAACATCATATTGTTGAATGAAAATTATTAAGGAGTATGAGGCTGAAAATTGAAGATCATGGCATCCAAAAAAGGAATAGGTCGAAATAAAAAAGGTATTACTCGCAAACAGCGCCACTAAACTATATAAAAAAACCATCCTCCATTTCAAAATTACAAAAAATCGGTCAGGCCGTAAGTGGCTAAAGAAGCAGCAACATTATGAATTCATTCACGCACATAGGAATTTTTATATTAACAGTAGCTTGCTTGTTTGCGTGTTTGTGTGACTTGCGGTGTCATCCGCGCATAAATTATTTTTTCGCTTTTAATAAAAGCGTGATGATGATTGACGAATGATTTTAGTTGTAATAAATAATAAATTAAATTGTTCATAACATTCAAAAAGCTTTTCTTTTTAATCTTAGAAAGATAACAGTACTGTTTGTACTTCAACAAGAAAATTTTACACTTTTTTATTTCTTTGAACATTCAAATTACTTCAGACTTTCAAACTGATTTAAATGATGGAAAACAATAAACATTCCCAGCGTTCTAACATAAAGTATCTATCTATAGATAAGCAATTGATTCTAATCGGTAACAATATAATTGGTAATCTGGCGTCTATTGCCTTCTAAGTCGGTCATTGATTAGTATAACGTCACTACGGTAAGATATACTCATATTATTTATTACAATGTAAATTTAATATATATTTTTGGCTTAAACGTATGATTATTGTGAAGTAAATATGAGAATTTGTAAGTAGTTCAATCCCTGCCTTTGGATAAATTTAAGAAAACTGTAAAACAGGTCCTATGCCGAAAAGCTTATTATGACATTAAGGACCATTTAAATGATAAGAAAGCCTG
>DWON01011727.1:0-10024 GCA_018251015.1 Phocides pigmalion okeechobee
GGCAACCACACCTCCCCAACCGAAACACAATACATGAAGAACATGTTGCTTTACGGCGGGTTATGAAGGTGGCAGTGGTGCCGCCCCGGGCGAGTTCTGACGGCTCTACCACATTTAGAGGTATTTAAGATTTACCAATTCATTTTGCCAGCGTGGTACCAGTACGGCCTTACTTTTCTCATTGAATCTGTGTTTCGTACCATTAACATATCAGCTGCTCTGTTGTTGCTTCTGCTGACATGATGTTATTAACAATTTGTGGATAGCTGCGCATGGAAATCTATTGCCAACTATATAAAACAGGATTCCTAAGTAATAAGTCGATTACTTTCCTAAAGACTACGATAGTCGCAGTATATGTTAGTACAATCGCACCTTTCTACTGCAACTACATCTGCACTGGTACTTCCTCGGTTGAACAAAATGGATTTTACTACCTTACAACCAAACTTTATGCAGCTTAAGATACCCTTATTCTTCACAATAATACCTTAGTAAGGAATATATTATTTTATTAGAAATATACCACTAAAAAGTATTCTTAGATCTCCTGCCAGAGTTTACATTCATGCTTCACATTGTGATATTTCTTTCCAAGGTGCACACAGAAAGGCAATCTATTTTTGGCTTCTGCAGAAGTGCGCTTACTTTGCAACAATGTTTTGGTTAAGTCTCAAATGCGGGTTAGCAGGTTCCCGTGGCCCAGTTTTATTTTTAACCCCACGTGCGGTTTGCGATTTTTCCTGGAACACGACGATGGAAATTATACGCAAATTAATATTGTGTCATGGATCCGTTTTGTTTGTTGCTCACACACTCCGTGTTTAAACACGTAAAAGCTTTTATACTTATTATCTTAACATTTTGCGGACACAAACTTTGAGTATTTACTTCAATTACTTTAACCTTCAAACTATGGGCTGGAACGTTGTGTAAACGAAAATTGGTAGGTTTTGTTGATTTTCTCACCTTTCCTCCATAAGATTCTTATGCATAAATACATTATAATTATTCTAACATTGACAATTAGCTTAAGTTATTGACCACATATATATGATAAAATGAAGATATATAAATGAATAAATAAAATTTCAATTAAATTTAAGCCGACAGCAGAATAAGGGTGTTATTTTTTTTTGCCAGTAACAATATGATATTAAGTAAAAGATAGAGTAGTATACTATATATATATATTATATAAACTACATACTGTACAATCGTATACACGTACTCAGGTCTATTTTCTTATACCCTTACTATGCGTTCCACTCGAAAAAAAAAATCGAAGTTTCTCTTTCGATAGACAGGGTCTTTGATAAAAAGTTTGTGAACTAAGATTTGCTGGTACAAATAATCAAAATATGTACACAAAATGGCGATATGATAACTGACTTTTTGCCAATGTGTGATAGAGACAAAATATGTATAAAGCCTCGTGCCATGCCGTCAACATATTATCAACTCAACGTTAACAAAATAATAAATAGTGTGGACGATATCAACTCTTTAATTGCAAGTATGCAAATTCGTCCTAAGGACACTTTGGTAACATTAAGGTATGAGAATTTGGTAAAAAATAAACTATATGCTGGTTTGTCGCTCATATTATACACATACTTACAATTAATTGCACATTACCTGGACAATAGAGCGGGTCTGTCGCGTGACATCGTCAGTGGACCCCTGGATAGAACGTGGAGCCCGAATACACGTAGGAATCATTGTCACAATATTATAATTCCCATAAATAGTCTTAAACGTTGTCTTTGCACATTCACCATGATTACATAAACATATATTCCAAAATTTTGTTTATAATATATCACGTTCAAACTGTACTCCTGAATCTCTCTACTTTTGGGCAAAATTACACTTGACAATGAAAATGCAAACACAAGATCGAAGTCTTTTTACGCAAGATTACGAAAATAGATTACGTTGACATCATTTATTAGTTTAACATTTTTGGTATAATGTTTTACCAAAAAAACTAGTCATAAGCACGATGTTTGAATTTTTCATAGGCAAACTGTAAGACATAAAACGAGCTGAAATAAGTTTACTATTAACATACTTATTAATAGATTTTCTAAAATATTTCCACTCGGAGCAAGTTATTGGAATATTTTAGCCACAGATTTTCTTCCTCAAAGCGTGTTTCGATTGGTGTCACAAAGTGTGACAAAACCGATTTATTTTGAGCCCCGAGCCCTTTAGACGTTGAGGAAAACAGATGACTCGCAGGTATGAGGCGAGCGTGTGTCACGGTTCATGAATGAATGGATGCGTGTGTAGAGTGGTTAAGGTTGCCAACCGTCAATAAGTATAATAACATATATTGTCGTAAAAAAAACATGTTTTCTGAACTTGAGTTCTTAATGTATTTGTGGGAAACCTCACGTATTTTTGTTAATAGCAACAATTTCGACTTTTTATTTAATTTTAATTGGAAATAAACATAAAATACGTCTAGAATTTGATTGAATCAATTCAAAAAATTTTTGTAAGTGGTACAATTTATGTTTCAGAATATGTACTCAAAAATAATTGCTTATTAGTTTGTTATTATTGAATGATTTATCACCTCGCTTCTCGCCCTGTCTTTGTGATCGATTCTCTCCATAGAATCCCATAGTCCTGTTTTATGTGTACTTGTTTCACATATCCATCAACGGTACTGCTTACCGTAAAGTGGACTGTATGTTCGTTTGCTACTTGAATTTTATAAAAATAATATTGTTGGTAACCCTAACTAAGATAAGCCTTCTAGGAATATTTACTCTAGCGGACGGCGCCTACGCCCACGTCGAGACTCCGCCGCGTCACGCCACGATATGAGTACTAGAATAGACCTCCCCAGTTATTGTGTTATTTAAGCTAAGTATGGAAAGGGTAATCGGTCACACCCGTGTATACCAGCTTATAAGGCAATGTTGTTTTCGCTCGTATATTAAACTGTGAATTGCTATTAAATGTTACATTGTATTTGCATCTGAACGCTTCCCATTTCGTTAAATAGGTACTTGTTTACAATGTTATGGTTCAACTGTGAGGGCGGTAAATGTAAAAAACTATTTTGAGATTTCTCATTTTCCTTCGAAAGCGACCTATTTCCGTTTCATGCTGACGTCAAACGCAACACATTGATCACTTTACTGTTCTCGTTACTGGTATCGTATTAATTAAAATATTTGTATATGATGTAGGCTTTTTGCTACTTTTTTAGGTTTCTAACAAATAAATCGTGGTATTTCTCTGGAATACAGAGTATCTGTAATTGTCTAAATTTCAGTAATTTAAGACAAAATCATTCTCGAAATACTATAACACAATGTATAGGTTCCTCATATTTTTTTCTGTATTTTGGCTAAACAATTCTTTGAAGTTTAGAACGTCTTACGTGTAACATACATATATTACATGCGATTACAAGTCTTTTTACATCGATTTGTAAGTATTTAAAATGTGAACGACAAAGAACACAGAATTAGGTACATTCAACTTGTAAACGAGTGAAATGCTCAATCAACTTCAAAGGATTTATGTTCATAGTATTTATTGGATCTGCATAATAGCAACGGCGTGTAGGCGCCTCGTCGCGATTATATTGAAATGAAATAGTATGTACTTCGCTTGAAACAATGACAGAACCGTTTAGTGGGAGGGCCTGTACTTTGTTCTATCTACACTCTACATACGGGTAAGGCTCCCTTTATAGGGGGCGACGGTTGTAAGCACAAGTGGGAAAATTGGATACAAGTGTGTTGTGTGTTGAATTTGTCAAATCTTATACTCATGGTGTACTCAACGTGCTAACTACAGAATCGGCCATATATGAGTATATTTTACATTTTCAAAATTAATCATAAGGAAATATGAATTATTACTTTTTAGATACATGAGTGGGTTCATCTATGATATACATATATTGATGAAAATTGTGAAAAATCATTCAAATATCCAAATTTTAGTTTATACTTAATACATTTGTTTTCGAGACCAACGATGTAATTGTAGTGTACCTATGTTACAAATATAGGAACGAGCAACACGATCAAATGATGGCAGGTGTTCATTGTCAGGTCTGGATACGTCACCAACTTCATATAGAGTTGGAGTTGCGTCGTATGTAAGTGAGCCGGGAACCACATATTTCTACCAAAACACACAAACTACATATTTTGCTTTACAACCATAGTTGACCGGTACTCGTTCGGTACCTATAATTTTTGTTATCAACAACCCATATACCAAACCTCATTCCTAAAATGTGTCTTAATTATAAAATTATCTGAACTCCAACGCTTCAATATTCAACGTTCTCCTACATAAACGACCTTAACGCTGAAATTAACTCAACCCGAGTGTGGGCAGCCTTAGAATCAGCGTTAGAATATTACCATTTCACCTACGTATCTTGCACTTACACAACGTTTTAATGAGTTGAATTTGTTACTATTATATTATGTTAATATAAATGTACGTGATTTATTTAAATATGAACCTTTACAGTACGGATGTCTCAGTATTTTTAAAATGTTGATGATCTACTTTCGTTGATTAACGATATTATTTTAAAGTAAACACGGCTTACAGATTAAAAATAAAACCAATTTCCAACGACTAAAAAATATCGTGTCAATATAAATTAATCCAATTATACCTCTTTTACTGAAATCAATCCAATTGTTAGCCACCGCAATGGAATTATTGAACGAAAGCAGCCATACCTTATTTATCGAAATTGGTCCAGATGTATACTCGTTACAATGGATACATACATCATTTAAATTATACCTAACTTTACTTTTTATAAATGACATAAAAAATAGAATATAAAACAAAATATACTTATAGGAATAGATTTTGAAAGTCTATGGTTCAAAGTCTATACCCATTTGACCATAATGATAAAACCAACCGAAACACAAAAAATGACTGCAGCAGTGATTGAAGCGGTGAATTTATTGCAATAATTTACATACATCATAATACATATAAATATAGCAAATGCTATTATAAATTTGCCATAGGTTATAAGTTACAAACTCGCAGTTCTCGTGGTATTATAGCGTACAAGGATGATTACAGTTCCTTCCTCGACGCGTGGGTATACTTAGGTCTTAGGCAATATCGCTTGCAACACGTGGCTATCATTAGCGAAATCCGTTAACGGGTCAAAGATAGACGCAAAACCTATTATATGCTTTTCTGTCGTACGGGAAACATTAAGTTTTGCTATGAAAATGATATGTAAACCATTTCAAATTAAAGGTGTATGATGAAAAAATTCAAGATTACTTATATGTAGTAACTTAACTTTTGGTTTAATGCCACTACAGCTATTATTTGTCAGTTATATACAATTATCATGTTAAGACGATTATAGTCTAATAAAATAAAATTTACTATAAGTACGTAAAGTTTATACATTTAATACCGCTCTATAAGGATCGCCATTTAAATGCGCAATTCAATCAAATTTGATTTCTTTAACGATCGATCATAAAGGGAGTACTAGACAAAATAATTGAATCTCCGCATTTCTATAACTAGGAATATATGTATAGGTTTAGTTAACGTGATGCTAGTAATAAAGCAATTAACAGTAAGGCGCTTTAAACTTTATTGCTGTTGGTTTCTACGACATCATTAAAATGCATATAAATGCAGGTAGTGAGTACGCAATGAAAATATTCGTTAAGTTCGATTTAAATTAATCTTAAACCAATGCATACGATATTCCACTATGCTTAGATTTATTTACTATGGGCTTTAAAATCTTCCATGGCATCATTAAAACACATTTGGACGTGAGTAATTCGCTGGTGGAAATCCTGGCTATATCCGTAATTAAAAACAAAACGCCTACGAAGGAAGTGGAAAGCACACACGTTTCTAGCGCTGCTTTGAAGTCACCGTTTCAAATATCGTAAAGTAGTCACGACAGAGGCGCGTAGCTATAACTATGATGTTTTCGATAAAATTTACGCTCTAATTATATATAATAAATCAGCATCTGCGTAGAACATAGTGATTTTGTTAAACGGGAGAATAATAACAAGTGATATGCATTTATAAAATTTTTGAAGTTTGTTTCCACGGATCCCTAACATATAACGCGACAAATTTAGCGCGTAAGAACAATAACGCATTTGTGATAATTTTTGGAAAAGACTCCTGTTCTATTAGAAGTTATTGACAGAAGCCAAAAGGCGGAAGTAACTACTTACTAAGAGAACTGTATGCTCAAAGGTCGTTTGGTACTTCAATTCAATCAAAAGATAATATTATCTATCTAATACCAAACAAGCGTTATTTAAATGTACTTGAAAAATTCTAATGATTTTATTGATTAATATGTTTATAAATTATACGTGACAATACATACGTGACAATGACGGATTTGTCTACTATTACTTTTGTAACGTATTAGCAAAAATATTTTTTTGTTAATCTTGTAGTAAAAAAGATTGCTCTATCCGACTAAAATAAAACTGTCAGAAGAAGGTACATCATGAAATTGACAGATTTTTATTTTACGTTTGCTTATCTATTTAATAAATCTCATATATGTGTGCGCCTGTGTGCATCAGTTAGGATTTTGCAAAATAATAAAAATAATTACAAATCGTTTTTAAAACATTAATTGTTTAAAAGATAAAATATAAAATAGATATATTATTGTTATAGTTTTCCAAATATAAAAGGAATTTTATTTTTATTTTATTACATTTAAGCAATATTTATTGTTTATTTATTTATCTCCCATCAAAGTAGGTAGCTATTCAATACTTATTGTAATCAAGTTTCAAATCAACGGCGCTGTAAACTTACAAACGTTTAAATACAGTAATACGTAAAAGCTATAAATGCACAATAGACGTTAATCGTTCGTTGTAATGGACGTTTTAACTTGTGATGGGGGTATTATTTGTAAGGTGAAAAAATGAAAAAGTCGTTGTTCTATAAATAAGCAAATTATAAAAAGATTTTTATTGAAGTTTCTTATTGGAGTTTCTTTCGCCGACTCCTCTCCAAAACGAAACAACTTGCGAGTCGGTGGTAGTTTATTGAAGTTCAAAAAGAGTTCTGTAAAGAAACTACTTTGAATAAAATATTTTGATTTTGATTTTGAAGTATATGACAAAGAAGTTTATTACAACAAAGGGAACTTGAGTTTTTGAAGTTTAACGTTTTATTTTTTTAAATATTAGTGTCATTATAGTCACGTATCATTATCTTGTATTGTAATTACGCATTTAAACCGTAATTAGAGAGAAAATGATCCACTAGCGTTTTGTAATGCTACAGTGTTCAAACAATAGAATTTTATGTTAATAGATATCACCATAATATATTATTATCTATAGATCTCGAAGAACGAAATTCGAACTGACAGACCAATACTTCTTTTTTGCGGGACAATAGTTATTTATTTACATACGAGTGGAACAGATCGCAGCCGCATAGAGCGTTGTTGAATACGACGTCCGTATCGGATCCGGTGTTTATTTACACGCTTGTCAAAAGTTCGACACACGGCGCGTATTTATAGGCGCGGAAGGTGCGCCGGGCAACGACCTCCTGTGACATAATCATAAAACACGACCATTTACAATGTGAAACAAAGCACCTCTTAAAACACTTGTAGATGGACGCATAGATATAAGCGACGTAAAAGGATTTATGGACGTCTATCATGTGTTATTGCTTCTAATACGTTACAGTTAGCCGTAACTGGTCCGGTTTTCGAGTTTCATTGTATAATAACTTTAAGGTCACTAATTGTAACGTGGAAGGGTATAGATCGTTTAGTCTTTTATTTTTTATAATATGGATATAACAAATGGGCATGTAGTCCACCTGTTGGTAACCAGTACTATTCAGCCTTATGTACTGTAGCCAATTCCAAATAGAAGAAAAGTCCTACTTTCTCTATAGTTACTCCTGAGGGCAAAAATTATCATCTTTGTAAGTGTTTCTGTAATAACACTTTCCAGTGAAACGCAAGCTTGGCTTCACATTAAATCTGGATATTACCGTTGTAAGTCCACTGAAGATTACAGGAATACAGATTGTATACCTTTTCATTATATCGTTTTTGAAATAAGGTTTTTTTTTATATTTTACATGGAAAATTTAATATATGTACATATCTGTGACAGAAAAGAATTGTCGTTTTAATAAGTAAATTTCGATTAGTTATATAGTTATATCGTTATCATTTAGCTAGATATGTTCACTTACATCATACCATTCGCTAATGAAAAAAAAAATTTTTAATGGAGACTTGTGTGTAAATAAATTAATGTTAACGACTTTACGAACTGAAATCAGCCAATCGACAACTGTTTATTAAATGTGGCGTGGAACATGGTCAAAAATGTTATATACTAAAAGGTCTTTCATAAAGTTAGTGTCTGAAAAACTAAAATTTGGAACTCAACTATTATACCTATAATATACGTCTTCGAGTATTGATAATACGTTCTATTATCTGCGCCCAAGTCCTCCCTTTGTTTACGTCGATAGTCTAAACAAGGCGTCCATCACTTCCGAGCAGGATTGTTTAGTTATTGGTCCGTTTGATAAAAGGATGTATTGGCCTTGGTCATATGTGGGGCGCAGATGTGCCACGCTATTTATGAGTTGAGTGCACTTTCAAAGTACTCACTCGTATAACAGATAAGGTGTAGTCTCAATTATCCTTTGCACTACAAAAGGCAGAATATACCGTTCTATTGGTTTCGTACTATTCAAATAGGAACAAGGGCAGATCGATTGATTTAAGGTAGTAATTTAATTATTGACTATAAAAATATACGCAAACCTAAATATAAATACAATAATGTATCACTAGCTATCCCTAAGGATACTTATTGAGACATACTAAATGGCCTAATGCAATGTACATCAATATATTACGAAATTCCTGTGTTTAGAGGAGATTAGTTAACAGCAAGGATTTTGTTTATTGATTTTCCATGTTAAATAAAACTGTTTGTAAGTTTTCTATTAAATTTATATATAATAAAGTTATCTTATAATATAACTTCTACCCAAATTAACTAATCCAAAACGTCTGATATAGAACATGCACATAAAATGATAACTGTACAGACTTTAGTTGATGAACGGTATGCATATGTATTTTAATGTTCCGACAAAGTTCGAAGCCTTATGAATGCTTTTTCCCTTATTCGTGCGTCTTTCTGAACATCTGGTTAGAAGACGTCAATAAATCATTACGTTAAATGTGAAGAATTCCAAAATTAACCATTTGTTTTGACGGTGCAAATAAATTGTAACGCTAGGTTTAGTGTTCCTACGTGTGTTTGTCACTGAAATCTTTCTATACAAGTGGATAGATTTCAATGAAATTTGTTGTGTTTCAGAGAATGTCCAGGTGAATTAAATTCACAAATTTACTTGGGAGTGTAATTTCTCTGAATTTCACCGTTCTGTGAATGTCTTCAACGATTCTTCATCATCATCAAATAGACAAAGTACATATCATCTGAAGAGTAAGCAGATCGCTGCAATGGACGAAACATTAATGGAAAGATTTTTATATTTTTTATTTTCAGAGAAGGACAACGTCTGCCGAGCCCACTTGTATTTGTATAGTTTTCTTTGAATTATATAAATACGCGCGATGTAGGTAATCGAGTGGACGCAAAGCTACGCATTTGTCAACGTTTTGCTTCAGTTTTGTTTGAAGTTGACTATGCTCGTTCAGTTTCGTCTCGAACGGAAACTCCTTTCTCAATTTAGCTCAATGTTGTCGTTGTTTTATGATGGTAAATGTTTTATTTAACAAGTGAAACAAATTATTTAGAAACCCTTAAACCTATAATTTTGAGTTGTGTGATAATTTAAGCATTTTGTACATTTTAATTGTATCAAAGAGTAGAAATTGTACATATTGTAACGTATCTGATTATTTGCTGATAGAACATTTATGATTTAATCGGGAGGGGGGGGGGGGCAAAGGGGGGCGAATGGGAAGGCAGAGCAGGGG
>DWON01011728.1:0-10023 GCA_018251015.1 Phocides pigmalion okeechobee
TAAAAACCTAACCTAAACAATCTAAAAGGAATCCGTGCCCATGCGGCATGGTTCCAAGAACACTAGCTGCATTCCCGAACTGGATAGCAATCGCAATTCTCTGCGCGAGATATGAGCCAGTCCTCTTGTCACCAACAGCGTCGATCAAACGTGGTACTATTTGTTTGAAAAATATAAAAAAATTAATTGAAAAACAAATATCTTGTTTAATGATATTGTTTGCTACTCTTTATTCTCCACAGCTGAGCATTAAGGGGCAATTCGCCCTTAAGGACTTCTATAAGATTTAACGATTGTCTTATATCAATAACAACCCAAACCTAAAAAGCCTAACGGTACCATCCAACTACCGACCGCGCAAGGCTTTTTAACTCTGCCGTTTAGGACATGCTAAATCTGTGCACACTTTTTGCACATAAGTACTCATCAAAGCTTATAGACGTGTTATTTTACCAACAAACACGCTTACATTCGCGTTTCGATCCGCGCTTTATTAAGCCCGCGTATTATAAAACGAAGACGCGTCCTGAATACAAATTGTGTAAGTAAAGGTTTCACGGTTCGAAGCGTTGTTCCGTCGCCGCATAAAATTGCTAATGTGCTCTCCGGAGTCAATTATGGCGGAATCAGGTTCGAGACAACATTACGTACAACTGTGATAGCGAATCGGCGACACCTTTTGTGAATAAAATTTCTCTTTTCGCATGCTTCACAGTCTATCTGATCAGATGTCAATCAGTCTCATTGGACTTTCAGAAACCAGTTTTTGCCAAATACCAATAATATATAAAACAAAACAAAAATAGCCTTTATTTTCATGCCGACAAAAGAGAGTATAAAAACGATGTGGTTTTCTTAAATATATTTTTTTTATATTCTTTAATAGTGTTTATTTATTATTATAACTAGGTTGGAGTGCTAGCGTCTATGATTATACTAGGTATATAAATTATTCATGTAATATATTTAGTAATTATTTATAAGTAAAAATATAAATCTAGCGTGACAAATACATACATGGTATGAGCATACTTAGCATCATGTGGGCTGGTTCATATCTCGCGCAGAGAATTACGATCGCTATTTAGCGCGGGAATGCGGCTCGCGATTCTTGGCACTGCTTCATGGGCAAGGAGTCCCATTAGATTTTGTACTGTAGCTTTCATTATAATTTCTTTTACGGTTTTCTTTATAGTTCTGAACATCTACATATATGTACATATATTAGTAAATTTATAAATTTTGCTTAATAATGACACGTCAACATTATCCATAAATTTATCAATAAATATATTACGAAGTATAAAAATATCTTTACTGTAATAATTATTAAATTATTTAGTACAATACAGACGAGTGCGCAACACGACGCGCCGCGCCGCCGTCTTGGGCCTGTAAATTAATTAATCATAGTCCATTTGATGGTAAATCACTGCCACCATTTGTAATCGATATTTACAAATGCCATTCCAAATCTATCATAGAAGTTTTGTTGCTCCAGGGGGCACTGATAATTACTCCAAATGTAAGTTTTGTACGATAGTAAAACTATAGTTCGACCGGGAGGAAGGGGTTAAGGTACCGAAATAATAGAGTTACTTCACGGCGGATTTTGAGGGATTTATAGTATTTCTGTTGGAAAGGTGCGGGTGATGGCTGTACTGAAAAGGGAGGGAGGTCAGAAGTAGCAACATAAAGCCTCAGATTAGACTTCAGTTTTATTTGCAGTCTTACAGTGAGATCGTATGAGTATACCTACATGTCTTTTTTATGTGAGAAGAGCAGCAAACGAGCATGCAAACTACGTGACGTTAAGTCGTCGCAGCCACCTGTGTGTTATATTGTTTCTGATATCTCGTTTTTGACGTACGTAATAAATTCAGCAGTCATTTAATCTTTCAATATAATTTACTTGTTTCTTCGTATAGCAGATAATTTGATGGGAACCAAACATAATTTTGAAATAACATTTAATCTTGTGCCGATCCTATAAATATTTACGCGAAAACTTGACATCATTATTGCGAAAACCAATTCACCTTGAGCCTTACATCTATTAAATATTCATCCCTTAGAATCCCTAATAGCAAAATAATAGCGAGGGGAGGTAGGTCACAGTAACTGGTCGACAAAAACTTCGATACCCGACCCATTAGACGAAGCATTCGGTGGAATAATTTAATTGATTTATTTATCCCTTATATCCAATTATTGGCTCCGAATATTCGGTAACGAATTCATCGAATCGTTCGTACATAGGTACATAATTATCTTTATTGCTTCGGAGACTAAGATGTTTTAAGACTTTTAATTGTTCTTCCATGGATTAATGAATGCGCGCTGACGTAAAGTAATTCTTGCGTTTCGATGTTAAAGTACAGTTGACTTATTTTTTTAGGTGAGAAAGAAGTAGACAAATTTGTTGGCTAGCTGATGTTATTAGCCGTTGTATTCCACGAACATCCATATGATCTGAAGTTTTATCTGAGTTCGTACGTTGATACGTTACTACTTCTAAGAGCTGAAATCATTGCCTCACTTCTTAATGTAACCAAAAACCGCACAACATAACAGTCGGCGACGGTCAGAAATGTCACAGGATTATGAGGACAGTTAAGATTGTACTTTTCTGATCGATCTATAATTCTACCACCTGTCAAACACAACAACGCCATACTGCTACTATAATCATATACGGGGGTACTGCTGACGCAGCACAACCCTTTTCACATTGCAACACTTCCACTGTTTTGTTTTAGTACATTTTGTGTTCATTTTTATTATATTTTATTTGTAACATAATGTTACATTTAAAGACTCTGTATATAATTGTTAGTATGAAATAAACGGTTTATCTATTTATCTATATTATATATAAGATTTGCCTGTTATATATATGCTTAAAATATTAATATGCTTAAAGGTGGTGTTTAAATTGTCGATTTTATATCGCGGGACGCTGATGCCAAAACTGGGCTTTATTTACTTGTATTTCTGGTCATCAAGTCGCCATCCCTAGGATATGGTAACCATATTTTTACATACCTGTACGGTGTCTACACACTATAAATAAGCGAAAATATATTCATTACTGTTTCACCCTTGCATATTTATCATATTTACCAATATAACTGATTACAGCTACATTACTTTAGTCAAGATTTAACTTACATGAAAAAAATAAGCGTAAGCTATATTAAAATATAACAAAGCGAAATTTAAAATCGTTACAGTTTTAATATAAAAATTAATAATATTTTATTACACGAACCGAAGTAGCGTAAAAATGTATGTAAGCGTAATAAATTTAATATCTGACATCCGCAGCAATCGACTTTATCAAGTCCACCGAAAAATTAATTCTTTGAGCTGTGAAATATTTCGCATATAGTAAAATTCGTGTAAATTATTATCAGGAATGAAATACGCTTGCTCAGTTTAGGTTTTATACATACTATTTTTATTACGAGAATAAATGTTATTAATATTATAAACTAGCTGTGCTCGCGACTTCGCCCGCGTTAGAATTTTAGTATTATATAAAATAATCATAAAGGAACGTTGCAATGTCCAAATACTGTCTACTGCTGGGCACGGAACAAAATTTTAATCAGAAAGAGAAGGGTTAGGGTCTATCCACTACACTAGTCTTGAGCCTATTGAAAAAACTTACGTGTACGTGAGTACATTTTTCTATACAAAAAGCTGGAAAACCCTAATATTTAAGCCGACATGAATAAAGTCGTAGGCTTTACATCACTTTAGCAAATCAAAAGTCAATTAAGTCAAAAACATCGATTTGTTTACTCTATATTTATTCATAGAAATACCAAAATCGCTTCGCGTTTTCATCGTAACGTGAAAATTTTAATTTCCGCGAGCTTATGGCTATGTCGATATAACCCCCCGGCGATCGTCGAAAAGGCCATTCGGTGAACATTAATGGAGTCTATCGCTTGCTCGGCTCGTACGGCTAATGGTTTTACGAATTCACATCGATATTACAGACTAGGTTTCACGATCGGTTTTACTCCCATGCACTTAAGATATCGATGTTTCCGAATCACTATTTTATCGCCTAGCAAACACAAACAAAATTCGTGCCCATGCGGCATGGTGCCAAGAACGCTGGCTGTATTCCCGCGCTAAATAGCTATCGCAATTCTCTCGATCAAACGTAAGGCTAATTGTAAAAAAAAAAAATTGGTCCTGTAACCGCCTGGACCACCTTTTCAAAGCTAAGCGAAATAAACACGTATCAGTGCTAAGTGGAATAGATATGCCGCTTGGCTTCTTCTGCCACCTCCGCCGCAGCCTCGGCCTTCGACATGGACGTGGACTCCCTTTATATTGCTTTTACTATAATTTGAACGTATTCCTTTTTATCTATAGAATCAACTACATATTTTATCATTATTATAAGGTTTCAAAGGTTTATTATTTGAAGAAACTATTTATTCTATTAATGAGGATTTACATTGTCCCTATGTTATAATAATTTCATGTTTGACTTATTGAATACTGTCATCACTGTCATTCCAGAAAGTCATAGAAGGTAACAAAGAAATACATTAGAGTAAATATAAGATATAAATACAAATATAATATTAAATAAATAAATAAACATAAATATATAATAGTAATAACACGAGTAATGTCCTTCTTGATTACGAAAAAAAACTTGTATGCCTTCATAACGAATCAGACGTAGGGTAGATGGATTAATCTATCACCAGTACCTGACAAGTTTCCACCGGCTACCGTAGAATAGTTTAGCCGTAACCACGAGCCATGCAACTGGCTCGAAATGTCTTCGATAAACATTTTTAATCGTTAGTACCCGTTATGTAGCAAAATTATCCGAGCTTAAACAGACATCTCTATATCACAGCCATTTTACTCAGAGATTATTCTATTTTTTTTTTAATTGTGATAGAGTATTTGTACAAGTGAATAAACTATGTACATTTTGAATTCATTAATTTTCCTATTCTAACATATTTGCTACTCATTGCTAAAAATAAGAAGAGGAATACTTAATATTTAATGATTTTATCAGAAAAACTCTTTTTGTTAACATTTATTTCACAGTCAAAATTGACGTTTATACAAAAATGTTGAAAGAAATGTTACATGGATGTCACGACTTACCTACTTTGCCAAAGTCGCCTCTCAAAGTTAAATACATTTATACTTCCACTGTAAAACATTTCGGCCCACCTGTTTGTTTACGTCAATTTCTTAAAAGCCCCCGCTTCACGAAGCAAATAAACACGGCACAATAGCCACTGTCAATTACTAAAGAAAATGTGCTTTGAGAAGCTTAAATTATTTATCATTAAAAGGAAGAGAAGAACGCAATAAAATACCGTCTTGAATACAAAAGCATCCCAAATTTCGAGTTCGTAGAGCTTTGTCCCCGCCTTGGGAAAAATGTCACGTAATTCATTAACGGGTTAAGTCGTAGATTAGTGTCGTTTTAAAATTGTGAGCGGACTAGAAAATAACAATAGACTGCAGGGAAAATGATAAATTTTTGTCTTCTCATTTTTTGGGTGAAACATCGCTTGAAGAGAAGGGCAGCTTGATTAATTATATATTAAGACGATTTCAGCGCCCCTCATAAATTTTAATATTGTTTGAACTGTACAAAAATGTTAGTTCATTAAAATTTTGTGTACTCTTACTATTGAATCTTAGTGGTACACTTAGTAGAAGCATTCTTGCTATCAAAACCGGTATCGACTAATAAATTTAACATTTCGTTCACATAACATTACGAGTTCTCAAATATAATTCAAGGGACTTTATCGAGCAAAAGAAACATAATTTTCAATTGATACATATTATATTATGCCATATTTAATGTTGTTTACAGATTAGTAAAAATAATGAAACAACTTTTAAACTAAACTCCTGAGCTGTCCGATCAAACTACACTTAAATAATACTTACATATAAAACATGTACTGGCAAACACATTTATAAACTCACACGCATATACACAAACCCTATATTAGAGTAATTATTAGGTAATAGGTTCGTCATCGCCACAGTTAAATACAAAGCATTATTTTAAAACGAGTAACTATAAAATTAGCGCCTCAAATATCTTTATTGAAATGCCTTACACAAATTAAAAACGTGAGAATTTAATCATACTTTATAATAAAAACAAATAAGGATGGTTAGAGAAAATTAAATACTATAATTATGCACTGCGCAATGCCGGTGCAAGATAGGACGGAGGTGCTCAAAGTAAGCCTTTGGGGAAAAGAGGGCTTATTATAACAAAACTGACTAGTTGGACTACTTAAGACCAATGTTGTAATGAAGACATGTGAGAGAATTAATTAAATGTATCGTATGTGAGACTAATAATATTTTTCTTTTAGGTATTAACTAAAATTACGTTTGTTTTTTATAAACACTCCATTATTTATCATTTTAAGTAATATCGCGGAATTTATACATTTTATTATGTACGAGTACTCACAATTAACGATTTGTTGCTTGCCAATATTTCGTAATTATTACTCTGTTACTATATACAGTTGCTCAGCTCGTGGTCACTATACACCAATTTTGCCGTGACCACGAGCGATACAAATGTATATATATGTAGTTACGAGCTTGCTCGTGTGAGCTGTCATTATACATATTTTTTATGGACAAATGGAAGCTGGCTATGTACTAACAAGCAAGGTGATCATCTCAGTCCTTAAGAGTAACAATACATTTATGCAAGATGTTGTCTTTAGTCGTGTTTGGTACTAGACGAGGATGCTTCTTATGTATTAAGAGACCATTTGCAACTACTTTTCCAATATAAATATATAAATTACAGCATATCAGCGCTATATTACTGCTTGGAAATAGAAACGATGTGGCTGTGAAGCAACCACAAATGAATTATATCAATGAGTTCTATTATCATACAAACAAACTGGTTTTTATTTAGAAGCTATTATGGGTGTTGCATGGCCTGTTGGTGAAATTTTCCAGTAAAAGTTTATTTGGTGAAAAATTATTGGACTTGGAGCGGAAGCGTTTCCACTATCATCGTATATAAGAGATATAGCTGATCTTGCAGTTTTGGGTTTCTAAAGGTTCTAAAGGCTTCACAGGGGGATTTGTCACTTTATCGATAAAAAGAACAACAAATTTAGGAACCACAGTTCCCAGATACATGGAGATACTTCTCACAATGTAGCTGTAAGAAGTGAAGCGCAAATGTTTCCACCATCCTCGGATATATAAGGTAGAGTTAATCTCGCAGATTGGGCTTCTAAAAGTATATTCACAGGGGGATAATTCACTTTAACAATGAAAAGAACAATAAAGTTGAGAACCACTATAATTCCTAGATACCTTATTTAATCTACACGCCTCATGCCCCCGGGTTCCGTCACAATTCTTAATTAAATAATAAAGTTTAATAGCTTATCGGCGATATGTAGCTTAATGAGCCTGAAGGGTATGTAATTAATATTCTCATTACTGTTTCTTTTATAAAAGTAGCTTTTTATATTGAAAATATTATTATTTTTTGGTCTCTTTCGGCGCTAAGATGGAATGTTTTTTTTAACGGGGTATAAATGCACTTAGTATAATTAAATGTAGTGCTGGCGACTATATTTCTTCAAACGAAACACAAGAGTTACTTCACGGCGGATTACGAGGATAGTGGTACGTCCCATTGATCTTTAGTTCCATCACCTAATGGCAATTAGATTTTATAATATAGTTTAATGTAATAAATTCTTTTAGATTGTTTAGGTTAAGCTTTTATTATAATTATTTTTAAGATACTCATCAATGTAAAAATAAATACCAAAACACAAACCGTATAAATACGTTTAAACTGGTATAGGATACAAGCGTGCAGTCAACAATTGTTATAAAATAAATTATTCCTCATTTATTTTAATAAACTGAAACAGATTACTTGTTAGAACCATCCATCCATCGTGCTTTATTCATCCATTGTTGGACATAGGCCTATCCTAGATGGCATCAGATCGGTTCTGTGCCTGTATCTAGCAGTAACCCGCTATCCTTATCTGGCCGTTGGTCCACCTGGTTGCGAGACGCATTGTACTCATTTTGCCTAGACGTTGTCAACTAGACCAGGAATAGTTTAGACGAGCGATGGATTTTTAACAGTAAGCAGTCCAACTAATGTTTGTTTGAAAATAAATGTTCCTTTCTTTCATTCAATATACTGAAATAGGTTAATCTAGTTTAAACTAGTAACAGTAAGTCATTCGTAAAACGAACTAAAACTCGTCTAAAAACGAGCGTGTCTGAGCTATACAAACATGCCGTGAAACTGATGTCACAAAATAAATGTTTATTTCTTTCATTAAACTCAAACAGTTTAATATAGTTTAAACTAGTAGTAACAGTAAACCACTCTCAAAACTAACTTAAAATTCGTCTAAAGACGAACTTGTCTGGCGTATAAAACAATGCGTTCCAACTGATGTATGTTAGAAAATAAATGGTTCGTTCTTTTTACCATTCAATAAACTAAAATAGTTTAATTTAATTAACCTAGTAATAATAAGCCATACTAAAGAAAACTCAAACTCGTCTAAAGGCGAGCCTGGCTGATATATGTACAAGTAAGTATGCAGCCCAACTGACATCTTAAAAAAATGTTTTTTTCTTTCTTTTAATAAACTGAAAAAGGTTAACCTAGTTAAAACCGGTAATGGTTTAGACGAGCGTGTTACGTCTATTGCCTAGTTTGCGCGAGAAAATTGAAAAGTTAACGAGGCTCTTCCGACCGCCTTTTGTTCTGCAGTTGTCGGAACTGCTGGAAGGCAATAGCTTCTAACATGAAAGCTGTTACAGGTGACCTGGTTTCGAACAAGCTTAATGGGATAGATATGTACCGAACTATGTTTAAACCTATCTATCTATCAAGTTATCTATCTATCTATCTATCTATCTATCTATTTATCTATCTATGTGTACAACTTATTTGGTATTAAATAGTATTATATATATACATAGTTGCATATGTTATGTTGTAATAAAATATTATATTCGTTTTTCTGTCGCTAGGGGAGCATAATTTTTTCCATATATTATTTTTGAAAAATGTAACATGTTGATGATTTTAAAGAATTCTTGCCCCAAGTTTTATTTAAACCTGATGTCCAATACAAATAATAAAATTGTAACTTATCGCTGTCTGTACATGGAAAATATGTGAGAAAATAATTAGGGACCTCTAATAACGCAATAGAACCCCCAGCAATAGTTCTTAGAATTTTTGTTTCTGTGAGTTTGTGCGCGGAATCTCAGAAAGATCACTCTTAGAAGAAAATCTATGCGATTTCATTAATGTAATGCAGCGAGTTTCATGTAATATTTAATGTTTGTTTAATTTTAAATATTATATAAATGAAAAATCTTTAATTGACACTATTATCATAAATTGAATATCGAAATTGTATTTGTTATTTTCTGTATTTAATTGATTGATTGTGGATTTAATTGATAATTGTTTGATGTTAATATTAAAATCACATTTTTTTTGTTACCATTGTATAAAATTCATTTTATACGTATTGTATACCTACCCTTGGCGGTAATATTAAGAACTGCTATTGATTTGATTGAATTTGTTTGAAAAACTTATGTCTATTTTAAAGTTACGGTTTAAAGTTTGAAAGTCGAAGTCTATTTTTCACGAAATACTAAAAAAGAAAATACTATTAGCATTTAACTAACACGTTCCAGCTTAATGGATTTGGCTGAATGGTAGCAATGCATTTACGACCACAGGTAAGGATTATAATTTATTCAAGTTTTACACATGTCTGTCTGCGATAATGATCAAACAATTGAAGTAACATTTGTTTTTAAGTTTAGTTAGAAACGGGCATGCAGGCCACCTGATGTTAAGAGGTCTCTGCAGCCCATGGACAATCAAGTCCAATCTCAAATAGAACAGAAGTTCTATTTAAGGATGGACGCGGATGAGTTCCTACTCTTGAGGACTAAGATGGT
>DWON01011729.1:0-10023 GCA_018251015.1 Phocides pigmalion okeechobee
TGCAAACCACCTGATGTTAAATAGTCGCAGCCCATAGACATTCACGTAAAACCACAAACACGACTGAAATCCTATCTGACTTCGGACGTACGTTGCTACTCCTAAGAACTAAAATGGTCTCCTCGCTTCAAAGTGTAGCCGGCAACCGCACCTCTCCAACCGAAACACAATAATGCTTTACGGCAGATTATAAGGGCAGTAGTAGTAACTCCCCGGTCGAACTATAGGGTCTCCGACCTTTAAAATTCGATAATGTAAATGTAAAAAAATCGGTAACAACAAAATGTATTCCTAATGAACTTCAACGCTGAGATGCCATACATCGTGGACGCCAATGACAGACGCATTGCAGTCAACAATTAAGGCTTGTTTATTAGAAGATGAGCCTCCAATTTGAATATCGAACTTTGTTAATCAAATTTTATTACAACAAAATTCTAATGCTCTCAACTCATCTCTACTATACTATTTTTATTATTTTGTATAGTAATCCATAGTATACTAATATTATAAATGTGAATGTAAGTTTGTTTGTTACGCTTTCAAGCCAAAACTAGTCAACCGAATATCATGAAATTTTGTATATTCTTAGAGGTATTAAAAAGGACAGGATCCTATTTTGTTATTAAAAAATGGCAGAATGATTGATTATCAAAAAAAAAATCTAGCAACTTCAACGCCTTCAAATTCAATATAGCTTCAGCTTTTTTGATTTTATGTATAATTGATGTTATTTTGTTGTTTTACTTATAAGTGAAACAATACTAAAACAATTATTTTTTTATGTTTAGGTACCAGTTTAATGTTTTAGTTATTACTCGCTGCAATCTTTGATATTTACTTAAGGGCTTCAATGCGAGGGAAGCCGCTGTAAGTCTGATTTAAACCATGCCATGCAACCGGGGAAGTACAACCGCCGCCCTTATAATCCGCGTAGATCAGTTCTTTTGTTTTGTTTGTAGGCGTACGGCTGCCAGCTCTACTTACAAGTGAGACAACCAGATCAGTTCTCTGGAGTAGCAACGCATCTATGAAGACAGACAGGGCTTTGTTCTGTTTGAGGTTGGACGTAGATGTCCATAAGCCGCAGAGACCATTTAACATCAGATGGTTTGCTCGCTAATTTGCTATTTTTACAACTTTTTTAAAGCTTTTTAAAATGCTTTTAATAAATTAAACGTATTAGAAATTTAAGTATCGACATATGTTCCGAGTAAAGTAGTATGAATAAAGATAAATGAAATAGACATTCGGTTCCAAATAACAAGATTTCTGTTACCTTAAAGTAGAGCGGCCTTAACCGAGTTACATGTAAAAATAAGGCTCTATTCATATCGGTAATTACCGGCAATGGTAATTGCTGTTACGAAATTTATGTCCGGTAATAACTAGACTGCGCACGCGATTTTGCCTACAAATGGCATCTTAATTTTGAATAATGTTTATTTTTTTTAATGTTCCGATTAATGAGGCTGTATACTATCGATTAACATTTATTTTTCCGGTAGCCAAACGATTCCGGTATTAATGTTTCCGGTTAAAAAGGTAACATAACATATATTTTAAAACTAATTTTTACCCCCAGCTTTGCGTAGACGTTGCTGAGTAAAATACTACGAAATATTATTAAAATTATATTATTAAAAACCTCTTCTTTCAACCTCTAAACTACCCTTAGGGGTAGATTTTACAAAATTCCCTTGTTAGTGCTCACTTACGCTATATAAAGAACCTATCTGAAAATTTCAGGATCCTACGCCCTCTTCTTTCGGCTGTGCATCAATATCTAGATGTGTCATTCACCTTTCCATTTTATACAGATATTCCATTCCATTTTTCCATATGTTATTTCATATAGGTAATAATACAAACGAAATCGCAGGCAAGAGCTAGTTTCTAATACTCACGAACCGGACGACCTACGTTGAGGGCCGAAACCATAACACTAGGCATTAATTAAAGTAATTAATACTCGTTAAAGCTAATCGAAGGCTCAAATGACTTTAGGACGTCCCTTTAATCGATATTTGAATAGAATACACAGTAAAAATTGTTTTATTTATTTTTTATTTAAATGCCACAATTTTTATTTCCTTTCCCAAATGGCTTAACATAAGCCTTGTGAATTCGTCTTGTAAGTCTTTTCGTCTGTTTGCATGCCACAGATAGTTAACTTCGAGATAATAAGGATACTTATGATTTTAAACTAATATTATCGCGGAATTTCTACTTTTTATTATCTACCGGGTAATCACTTGTTGTTAAGAACTATTTTGCGACAATCCTCCACAATGTATAATGGTATGTATTTCAAAGCACCCTCCCTCCCGGAGGAAAAAGTGAAGTGATTAAAAATATATACCCTTGCAAATATTAGTACCAACACTTATCGGGGTAAGTTGATTGGTGAGTCAATTGATTAGAAATACATACCATTATACATTGTGGAGGATTGATGCAAAGTAGTTTTAACAACAACTTAATAGCATGGATTTCCGCAAACTAACGCCTGATACTATTAAGTATCTTGAATACATTCTTGTTATAGCCGAAAAAAAGCTCGGAATTTCCAAAAATGTAATGTGATGTCGTAACGCAACAATTCGAAGTCATCGGTCGCTATTTAAGATATCTTGTAATGATTATTCGTACCAACTCACGTTCTACCGATTTACATAAACAAAATTTAGTTCGATCGCAAACAAAGCTGCAGTTGACAACGGAGCTTCGTTACTTTATGTAAATTCTCAAACTTTGCCGGGGTCAAAAAACAGGCGTAACGAGAAAAAAAATCAAGTAGCTATTAGGTTATCAAAAATCGTCACGTCGTTATCAACTTAAAATTCACGCGTCGAGAATTCTAAGGATTACGACATTACTACGAAAGTATGTGCATTTAAAATTATTTTAAGACTTTCAAGTACGTACGTCGTGTAGCTCTAGTAGTGTTGGGCTGGGTTTTGTTTGATAGAAATCCCGTTGTTTACGGGATTGTTGTTCACTTTTATATAAAAAAATTTAGACAACAATAAAATTAGCTTAGTTTATAATTTTTTTAAGAATAAAATAGGTTTAATTTTAGTGTTTTGTTATTTTTCTTTTCTTTTCTTTTTTATGTTTGTTGTCTATTAGTTTAAATGATGACAAACCGTTCTTCTTGATAGTAAATTAATAAATAAACAAACAAATAAATAATAAATAGTGTTAAGTGATTGCTTCAGCCAATGTATCCACGTCCAAACTCGAACATGAGTGAAATTTATCTCAGCTATATATTATATATGTTCGACTACTACTAGAAAGGTATCAGTGTTGTCGCTAATTGCTATCTCGTTTGACTGGGAAGATTCCACCACTGTTCTCATAATCCACCGAGAGTAATAATAATAATATATTTATTTTTTGCAAAATAAGGTACCTAAATGGTGTTTAGTAGAAGCAAGCATGTTTAGGAGAAGAGCAGTTGTTTGTAACATTTTCAAGCGAGATTACCAGACTTGCGTACTCAAACGCATCTGCATACGAGCTCAGATTAGACTTCAGTCCTATTTCAGGTTATATGCAGATGTCGATATCTACTTAAATCATGTCATCTGCATATTGCTACTACTCTTGTGACTGACAAGCAATAAAAGCAACTTAACAAAACTCTGTATCGCGCTTGTTCCTGCTATATTTATAACACTGCCGTTCTTAAAAATGTTCACAAAAATTTAATAAAATAGTGGCGAAATTAATAAAAGTTTTACTTTGTTCGAAAATCCCGGTATTTACCAACGCTGTTTTTGTGTTTATTGCGCGGCCGATTTCCGATAACTTGGCCAATGTTACAGTTCGGGTCTGAAGTTTAAAACATCTTGGCAATGATGTTAACTTAGAAACTTTGTTACTGTAATAGCTGTTAAGTTGGTACATCGTTTATGTAACACAGATGTGGCAAGAACTTGATTGTTTAATAATATTTACTAATATTAAATTGTGTCCGATCGTTGGTGGTAGAACGAAGATATATGAGAGACCATTATTAATGCAATAGAACTGAAAATATAAGAGTTTTTGTTCATTTTGTATATTTCTGTGTTAATCTCAGAAACGGCTATGCGAATTTGGATGCGGTTTTTATTAATATATTTCAGGTCATATTTAATATTTTATGCTCTACAAATTCAAAAGGTTATGTCAAGTAAATATTGCGTGTATGGACCTATATATATGTGTAAGGTGTTTTGAAACGGTTAGCTTTATGCGACTTCGTCGCGTGTTAGCATTCCTAGGCAACTTTATATTGTTTCTCAAGAACTATATATAAAATATCGTATAATTCATTTCTGTCAGTTATCTGTTGTGTTTTCTTATGAATTAAGGATTGACAAAAATATTATAACTTTTACAAAACAACATTAATTTGAAAATAGACTTGGTGTCTTAATTACTGAGTAACAAAAATAATAATCAAGAAAATAAAATTATAATATTTCTCTTCAATTTAGTTTTATTTTATATCAAGAACTTTTAGATATTAGAAAATCTGGAAAACTCAACATTTGAAACCTAGTTGAACGAAGTCGCAGACAGCAGCTAGTAAAAGAATATTGCTTTGTAACTTAACATGTTATTGCGGTGGAACTTAAACAGGTTTACATTGGATAAACATACTTCTTCCTTATAGCAGGCACTGCTTTGTTCCAAGATTAGTTTAGCATATCGTTAATAAAGTTGTTTTTATATACATATAATACAGCGAGTAACAACAGATTTTTATGATCAATTTATACTCATTCATAACACGTAAAATGCTTCAGAGGCATATCATGAAGTTTTATGAACTTGAACTGCGTTTCTGTGAATGGGATGAACAGTGTTAGACCAACTACTAGACAATCATTCGTAAAATGCTTCAAAAAAGTGTGACATGAAGCTTTATAAACGTGATCCATTCATCCATTCTTAAACCATTTGACATCCAATCCTTCAAGCGGTCATTCGTACGATTATTCATTCATCTGATAATATATTCATTCATTCCTACGATAATTTATTCATTCTTTCATTCATTCAGTTGTTCACCCTTAGTTTATAAATTTATTCTTTTATTCATTAATTTATTACATGAACAAGGGGCCACTCATTTATTTATAAAAAATATTAAAAGAAAAATAAATTGTAAAAACAATCCGGTATAGCAATTTTCCAATCCCGGGCCACAACAATACGGGAACATCACTAATAATGAACCTCTTTTGCAAGTACAAATGTTCGAAGTTCCAAAGTTTGTCTTATCTGGATCTTAGTTTAAATTCCTTATTAACACTGTCTCTCGACTGAGTTATATTCTACGTAAGTTATACCCGCTCTGCCGTCAACGTAATTCTTAACAGATGAAGTAATGGAAAGTGCGGATATACTTCAGACTGAAAGAATATGAATTTGGCGGTAGAAAGCTCTGAAATATCTTATTTTTATGTGAGAATAGTAGCAAACGAGTTTGCAAACCATCTGATATTAAGTAGCAACGTACGTATCTACGTTCGAGCTCAGATTTTATAAAATGGAAGTAGCAATCGAACTATAATATAAGTAAAAAATGTAATTTTAATATCGATTTCTACGCAAACAAACCAACGACCAATTTAGTATATTGTTAAACCATGATATTACAATAAAGTGAGTTAATCAAACAATTTTCTTTTATCAACAAATCCTTCATGCATTTCGGTCTAGTTTCATCAATTTTATCGTCTGAATAAATAACATTGAAACCATCATTGAAACCCTTGCGAAAATCGCAAATAAAGTGACAGTTTAATTACATTGCTGGTTTTGAAAATCCGTTTGGTTTGTTCAGATTTAGGTTAAAAAGTAATAGACGTCAAACAAATTGCTAATCTCCGGTATTGTTCTCTTACGGATGCTAATTTCTTTTAAATGGGTATCGATACGTAGCAATATTGGCACATTTATATTTTGTGATTTTTATAGAGACAAGAATGAAATATTGATAGAATGTTTAAGGTAAAAGGGTATATTTATTGGCAACAATATAGAATATCTTGTCTTGTTACGAAAAGTAGCGTTATACCATTTTTTATTTCGGTACATAAAATAATAAACTTTTAAACAGCTAGACAGTATAAACATGTTTGAATTTTTTTGTGTATATTAAATGCAATATTTATTTGTTATACATATTCCACATATTATAATTTACAATAATACTATTTTTTTTATTATTATGAAAGAGTAAGAAACGGCCATGCAGCCCATGGACAACCACGTCCAATCTCAAATAGAACAGAAGTTATATTTCAGGATGGACGCGGATGCGTTCCTACACTTGAGGACTAAGATCGTCGCCTCCAATAATGTGTATCCGGCAACAACACCTCCCCAAGCGGAACACAATACATGAAAAGAACATGTTGTTTTACGGCGGGTTATGAGCGTGGCGATGGTGCCGCCCCGGGCGAGCTCTAACAGCTCAACCACCTTTCAAAGTAATATTTTTTGTTCATCGTTGTTTTCCTAATAATATTATGTTATAAGAATTATTTATCACTTTTTACTTAAAGTATAAATAATAATAAAACATACTTTAAAGTGTATTTTTTTGTTTTTTAAATAGTTATTTTTCCTTTATTACTTTCTTAAAATATATTTATTTAAGTTACCTAAAACTAAATAATTTAGTGTCTGGACGTATCATATTTGTACTTAATCATAATTTTAAAATAACTCTAATACAAATTTTCATCCTATGTTTTTACAATATAACGTATGATATTCTTCGATGGGTTTAAACGGGTAATATACGCTATCAAAAAAGAGAAAAGCAAAGCACTTGATAAATGATAAAGTCATGCTTAAAAAAAAACAAAACAAATACAACTCAATTGAGAACTTTTTTATTTGAAGAATAACCATCGCCGCTTTCAAAATCTGGCGTGAACCAGTTTATGTAATTCAGAAGTATTTGTATGCCGGCATACAAAAATTTACAAGCGAGGCGATCAACACTCCTCAGAAGTAGCTACGCATCAGCATATCAAGCAAGATTTTAGTCCTGTTTGAAGTTGAAGAGCCAAGTCCGTAGCCTGTAGAGACATTTGATATCAGTTGACCTGCATCCTCGTTTGCTACTTTTACTTTTAATAAATATACAAATAAAATTCGATGACCTTGTATTTGACCTTACAAACAAATTCTGTAAGTTTGTAACATTACAAAACTTACGAATATAAAAATATTACATAAAATTTAAATATATTTTTTACGCAAGTAATATTAAATCTTTACACTTGTAGATTTAAATATAAAAATATAATTTACATTGTTTAGTTTAGACTTTTATTATTGTTTATTAATTTTTACGCAAGTATTGTTAAATCTTTACACTTGTAGATTTAAATCAATAAAGTATATAATAAATAAATAAATATCGTATAAATAACGCGTATGTATCTACGAGTAGGCTGTTTTATAATTTTAGAATTATGTAAAGTAAACGCTGACGAAGTCGCGGGCACAGCTAGTAAAATATATTTTGAAATTCGAAATACCGTTAAGAGCGTTGTCATAAATAATCCCTTGTTAATATCAGGCGAGTCATCTAATTCCCTGCGTCTTCCAATTGCGGTATAACCGTACCATTACCGGTTACCGTTAGGATAAGCACAGTACCCTACCGCTGCAACCGAATAACGGTGATCTTCTGCAACTCGCTGCATTACATTGGACCACGGTACTCGAGTAGGGCCGCGTTTATCGTTCGAGATAAAGGTAGGGTTTACATTTAGTATGATATTTTGAGTTTGTACAATTAATTGTAATACTATTGGAGAGATGGAGAAACAATGAGATTATGTTTGACAGACATTTTGAGTTTTTACAAATATTTATAATATCATTGAAAGGAAAAAGATAGGGACTGTTGAAGACTATTTGAAGATTTTGGGTTTTTGCAATTAATTGTAATATGATTGGAGATACAGAAAATTCATAATATTTTTAACAGTCATTTTTTTGTTTTTACAATGAATGTTAATATCTTTGGAAATAAAAAGTTTAAAGGCATTTTGGGATTTTAAAGTGCGGCGGCTAAGTTGCGGCAAAATAAAAGTACGTAACACGTAAAGTAGGTAAATTAATCTATAACCAACACTTTTCAACAGTTTCCCCATCACCTCATTTTTCTGCGACCACGATCTTAATAAGTTTAAAAATATCGGTAACTCAAAACCGTTAATAACACGTACCCGTTATATAAGTCTAGTAAAAAGTATAAATTCTCCAATGATACTAGTTAAAAATCATAAATGTAATGGTAGTTAACAAATAGTTTTAAATATTTTAATAAAAATATGTATAAAAACATTAATATCGTACACAAGGATATATGCGCGTAAGCTTGTAGTATATAAATTACCTCTACTTTAGAGAGTATGGTACGCCACTTCTGGTTTGCATCCACGAGCGTCTAACGGTTCATCTCTTTACGAGTCACGATTTAATGCAACTGTGATTCGGTCAAAGAGTAAATAAACGCAGAGAGTAAATTAGGTACATTTAAACACCAGATAGTACAAATGAGATTCGGTCAAAGAGTAAATAAATGAAGTGAACAGATTAGATACATTTAAACCCAAGACCGTGCAGCTGTAATTTGGTCAAAGTGTAAATAAATATAAGTGTAAATGAAGATATGTTTATATAAAATATTAGGTACATTTAAACTCAATATTCTTTTATCCAGGTCTTCATATAACAAAACTTTACGATTTATTTCTTAGTTTCTTGCTGGCCCGTCTTTCAAATGTGACCTGGAATAGATTTAAGTATAACACACGCGCACACACACACACACACACATACACACACACACAAAAGGTATAAGTACGTGGCCTACGTTGCATTGAAAAAGAAACTCTAAAATAGTGCTTAAAACATTTTTACACATTGTAAACATAAGTTACAATAAACTTTGTTATGAAAATAAGTATCCTTACATGTTTAAAAGGTCATTATAAAAAGGATACGGCTAAATGAGTTTTGTATTCACAAAAAATGGTAATAATATTGCGTTGTATTTAAGTATTCGATGTTAGTTTTAATAAAAGGTCATATCGCTCATTAGAGGCTGTTGTATCCACCATATTAGATACAAATGAATTATTTTGTACTAATAGTTTCTAAGAATTGAAAAAAGGTACTTACTTTAATATTCCTATTAAAAACAATATTAAAGTCACAAATATACGTATTTTTTAGAAAAGTAGTAATTTAGCGTTCAGGCCGTGGGATGAAAAATCAGTCATGTCATCACTAAAATCACAATTAGTCCCACGTTTGATCGACGCACGTGACAAGAGAGCTGGTTCACATCTCGCACAGAGAATTGCGTTCACCATTCAACGCGGAAATAGCTAGTTGGCTTTTCTCTCCTTTTAGATTGTTTAGGTTAGGCTTTTATTATAACGTACTAACGTATTTGACGTGTACTTCAAGATATCGGGTTAATTTGATATTTTTGCCAAAGGGATATTATAAGGATTTCGCTTATGTTAAAAGCACCTTGGGATGCCTTCTGTCTGCGGTGAGTCGAGATGTGAGGATGCAATAAGGTCTTGTGATACCCTCTATCTGCGATGAGACGGGATGTGAGGATGGAGCGAGATGTAATGTCTACTCAAGCCATCTGTTAATTCGGGGAGAACAGCTGGATCAGGGAACAGGGAACGTTGTCGTGATGCGTTGCGATGTACCTGATTATCTGTTGAGAACTGATGCCGTGAGGATACAGTCTATCCAGGAAGTGAACCCGCCACCATCGATGAAGTACAGAAGGGACGTATTCTTGTCTGTGGTAACCTATTTGACAACAGGAGATCTCCCTCCAGGCGAGTTCTGTTTCCTGGGGAGCGGCCGTGCTCCAATAGTCTCATTTCGGATTTTTGTATATATGCAAGATATTTAGAAAACTTCGATAGCGTGATTCAGGATCGTGTGGTGCCATCTCTTGTCGAGTTG
>DWON01011730.1:0-10022 GCA_018251015.1 Phocides pigmalion okeechobee
AATTCATATTACCTCACGCACGTAAGCCATATGTACTTTGTCTATTTTAACATCTTTCAATATAAGTTTATCTACAATTTATATATTTTATTTACATAGTAATAGTGTGTGGGATAAATTATTTCGCTCTAAGCTGGAACATTTTTATATCCTCCTGCTGGACTCATATGTACTCATGCTTTTAAAGGTGGGAAAACCATAGTTCGGCCGGGGAGGTACCACCGCCGCCCTCACTATCCGCCGTAAAGCATTACTTGTGTTTCCATTGGAGGGGTGCGGTTGCTGGCTACACTTTGATTCGAGGCAACCATCTTAGTCCTCAGGAGTATCAACGCACCTAAGATTCGCTTCGAGCTCAGATAGGATTTCAGTCGTACGAGTATTTGTGGTTGTACGTGGATATCTATGAGCTGCGACTGCTTAACATCAGATTCTCACATTAAGAAATACTTCACAACGCTGCTCCAAGGTATGCTGGGGTGAGATTAGTGGCCAAAGCGTCTGTGGGATGATTTTGTACCATCAATAATTCCTCCGTTAAGGCTTCCCATTGCCATTAAGGCCGGAATCAACGATTTAACCCACCGATGCACAGATGATCATGCCAGTATCTAGCCACTACAGGCCATCCATTCAACTGCAAACTGCGACATCGTACGTTGTTGACGAGTGCAACTTAGTCGATCGATTACGAAGCGAAATTGTTCGCTCTAATTTAATTAATCTCCGGATATAATTCATACTGTGAAAGTTACAATATACATAAACATAATTGAAAATATTTTATTTTTAGGCAAAAAGTCAAATTTCAGCTGTTTTGATCTCCTTTCCCCAACCTCTGGATAGTAGGTAAAAGGCAAAATCTTAAGCCAAAATAATGCTTACCGCTAACGTGAATGCCGAGTAACCAGTTTAAGGAAAGCACTTGCTCCTAACATAAGTCTGTTTGCGAGTTTCGAGCGAGTTTCGTTATGTAACAGGCTAGCATTCTTGGCACCATGCGACCTTACGACGGACATGGTATAGGTTAAATCAGGGGCATATGTTGAAAATAAATTCGTACAGCATTCAAAAAAATATCTAATATTATGTACAATAATGGACACCTTAAAACGAATTATAATAAAAGCCTAACCTAAACCTTCTAAAGGCAGTCCCGCATGGACACTGACTGCTTATACGAATTTATGTTTTTAATTTATTTTTGACAAATGCGCCCCTGCTTTAACCTGTGCCATGTCCACCGTAAGGTCGCAACAAGCATAATCACTTAATTTTATGTAGAAAGCATTCCATTCACTTGTTTTATTATAAACGATACAAAATATGACTAGCTACATATATTTTATCATAAGAAAGCAGAACGGAGCAAATGGTAGCGTCAGCAAGCAAAGTCTCCCAGTCCCTGAAGACAAATAGAGGCCATTTTTATTTTCTTATGGAAATGAAACTGCCCGAGCCCCAGTTAATATTGTTTCAGTGGGAATGCGTTCCCGAGATACCGGAGCTTATTTGACAGGCGACCGCAATTGAAGTAAGTACTGTGCTTGTACATTGAATAATATTTATTCACTAGCTGTAACTAGAAAAAAATACTGGCTGTACAGCTAAGATGGAACATACGTTTCCTCTATGCGTTCTACCTGGTTTATAAAGGTGAGAACTCTAATGAACTCTTTAATCTGGTGCCTGATTGTGACGTCACCATTTCTCTTCCGCAACACTCGCCAAAGGTTGAGATTCCGTCCGCATCGTCTAATTTCGTGAGGGTCCTCCAAAGTTTGGATTGCGCGTTCATTTATTCTACGTACGTGCAAGTTGTGGAATAAACTTCATCCTGAAGTATTCCCTGAACGCTATGTCATGGCTCTTCAAAAAAAAAGATGCAAAGAGAACTTTCTTTCGAAACCGGCGATGCTGGCGACTCTTTTCATCGGATAGTCAGTCTGCCTTTTCGTTTTATATCTTTTCGAAGTAAATCTATAAAAGATGTCAAAAAATCTACAAAAAATTATCTTATTTTACCCACATTCATACAAACTTTTTACCCGTATCTTATACCCAAGGAAGGGAATTTCTGACATTGTATTCTTAATGCTCATTAACGCTGTATAAAAACGTATCTGCTATACTCTTTAATGAGTATTTTAATTGCGACATCTTACAGAGTAGTGTTGAGAGTTTTTTCGCCGACTTTTTCACCCGATATACCTCAGTCAGAAAAGCGCTCAAAGGAGATAAACTGATAATTTACATTGTACCTGTGGCATTTAATTAACGTATTTAAATACTTAAAAATTAAAAAACATAATTTTGTTTGAATTAAATTTAACATGGTCATCATTATTCAACTCTTTCCCTTACTGTTATTGGTCTTGAGACAGATAAGCGTGGCTCATTTCCACATGAGTCTGCGAATGATTAACTCAAACACATACTACTGAAAAATATATTTTGAAGAAGCACAGCCGCTTCAACATTTCTATTATAAACTAGCTGCTACCCGCGACTTCGTTCACACTGGCTTTAACTTTCAGGTTCTTCACACATATTAACAGCAAAAAACTCTTATGTATTAAATATTAAATTGGCATAACTTTATTACTTATAAACTGATTTAAATAAAACGGACACTAAATGTCAAGTGATTTACTTCACGTTCTGATACTAGTCCACACATTTGCATAGACAAACGGACAAAAGTTCTAACAACTATTGTTATGGGTTTTATTGCATTTTAATATATATTTTGCATGCACAGGTAGCAATTAGTTACAATTTTAATATATAGATAGTCTACGTATTACCGAGCCACGTTGATGTGGCACGGCCTGATTGTCTAGCCTTTTGAAAGCTTACAGATTACATTTTCTTATCATAGATTAGAGAAATCGATAAAAATTAAGAGATATTTCAAATATAACCATATAAATTTGTCATATATGCATACATGAGGGTATATAATAAGTGCTATTTAATATCAATCAAAATAAGATCAAAGCAAAAACGCTTTCTACACGAACGCAACACCCCTTGAAAGGCGCTAGAAAATCCTCTCTGTAGGGGCTTAAAAGCGCTTAGAACTTGCTCGAGGGAGATACTAACCAGAAATATATAACTTTGTGATACAAAGTGTACAAGAACTAAGATACACAAAGATTTTGTTAAAAAACATTGGAGAACTTTAAAAGAATTTACAGTTAGTGCGTGGAAGTAATAACAGGCATTTTTGTATTAATTACAAAGTGAGAAAACAGACATTTCACAGTTTTCAAGGTGGGAGAACTATAGTTCGACCCGGGAGGTACCACTGCTGCCCTCATAATCAGCCGTAAAGCATTCCTTGTGTTTCGGTTGGAGAAGTGTGCTTGCCGGCTACAGTTAACATCTTAGTCCTCAGGAGTAGTACGTATGTACATTCGAGCTCAGATAGGATTTCAGCCGTGTTTGCAGTTGTACATGGATGTCTATGGGCTGCGACTTAGCATCAGATGGTTTAGATGTTCGTTTGCTACTCTTCACACATAAAAGCAAAAAAGGGAGATACCAGCGCCATCCCAATAATCAGCCGAATATCAATTCTTGTTTCGGTTAGAGAAGTGCGGTTGCCGGCTACACTTGCGAGGCTAGATTATACAGTAATAATACAGATTACATAACCACAATTCCCTCAAAATTTCCTGAGAGGATATTGACACAGAATTGAGGAGATAATATAATAGTGAGATGGACGCATTAGCGGCAGGACGTGAGACCCGCCCGCGTGACGAGAATACAAATGACGCGAGGACGCAGCGTCTTCTCAACTGCGCAGTTTGAGAAAGATGGAAAAAACCAGACTTGACAAACAGATCTTGTACAAACAGATAGACAGAAATTGTACTTTTTAAGTGTGACTAGTGCACCAAAGACTCTGTATAATTTTATAATCACATACACCTTGTTCTTGAGGTATAAACCTTAAATAAAAACCGAAAACTTGATTCAATGTTTACTTATTTTTTCCAAGCAGTTAACCTAAAACAGCAGACAGAGTTTCCAATGAAAAAAATGCACAATCAGTTTTCACAATAAAGATATTTGTATTTGTAGTGATGACTTTGTAATAAAATACCGGTTCCGCACAAAGAGGGTTTGGAGCTGGAATTTTTGGCACAAATCTTTGTTTATTACATATTAAAACAGTATTTAAAACTAAATACAAGTTGCTCTAACGGTGTTTATTCACCGTTAGTAAGTGAAAAAACTTGCATGTCTGTAAGTTCGTAAAGGTATGTGAAAACTATCAATACGCCTGAGAGAGCCATTCTCAGTTATGAAACAGTAAAGGAGATGGTGTAATAATGATAATCTGTAACCTGAGTAATCATTTCCATCTTCATTTCCATAAAACAGTTTCACCTTGATCCGGGCAAAGATATTTATTATTAAAGAAAGATGTATGTGGCATATTGTTACGCTCGCAGGAGATAAAATAAATAAAGAAAAATGATTTATAGGCAGGAGATATCGCGAGGGTGTTTGCAGACATGATTGATCTGGCTCCTGGAATTGGTTGTGTGTTCTGGCTTAAGAAATCTATGAAATTTCTTTTCAAGCAACAACCGATTTACTTAAATGTAGAAAAGTGGTGGAGTTCCTTGTGGTTCGCGAGACACTTTTCAACTATTTCTACTTTTAAGCGGCATTACCTTGCTTGCTGCAATACAGCAGGATTTTGCTAGTTTGCAGTCTCTGACTTTTATATGTGGGAAGAAAACAAAAACGAGAGCGCAGCCATTTTATATTAAAAGCCCTTTGTAGCCCTAAACGTAGATGTCCATACGTTTAACCTCAAACAAAGGATTGCTTTGAGCGGATTTATGAGGATGGCGGAGGTACCTCCCCGGTGAAATCATTGCTCTACCTTACAACATCAATTTCCGAATATTGCTATTCCCTAAGCTCATAATACACTTATATTCACTGGTGTAGCAAATCTGCCATTTCAGCCACCAGATTAATGAGAACCGGCCATAAGGGTATTACACAGGTGACAGACGGCCAGCAAGTTATTATTGCAATTAGTTACTCGCTATACATTAATTCAGGGCCGCAAAGTTTTTCAATACCCGGCCCGGAGCCCGGCCAGCTCCTCGCTGCGGGTCGGCACTGCTAGCGGAGACTTCATAAAATATTAAACTTTAATATAAAACTAAATGCGTGTAATCTTTACGTAACTTGCTATAAATACAGCGATAGCCTGATGGTTAACTTTTTGGTCTTTCACGTGGATAGTTTGAAACCTTCCGTAGTTGATTATTTTAAGTTATGTGCGTCATAGAAATTAATTATCATTTTCTCGCACGGTAAACAAAAATTATTGAGAGAAAATCAACATACTTGAGAGTTCTCTAAGTTGTTTATGTGAGAAGAATAACAAACGAGCCAGCAAGCAACCTAATGTTAAATGGTCGCTGCAAATCATTAATATCGACCTTCAACTTGAAACAGAAGTAAAATCTTACTATTGACGTATAAGATAGTCGTCTCATGTAGCCCGGTAACCACATGCATCTAACAAAAACACAAATATTGCTTCACGATAGATTACGTAAGTTTTAAATTATTATAGGCACATGTTGTGTGGTAAATCTATAGTTCGACCGGAATGGTATTACAACAATCCACGTAATCTACCGTGCATTTTTTATATTTCGGTTGAAAGGCTTTGATTCAGACTACATTTACAAGCAAAACCATCTTGATCTTCAGGAGTAATTACACTTCTTCATACGAATTCAGACAGAATTTCAGCCCTATTTAAGGTCATAAGTGATGTCTATAGCCTGCAACGACTACGTAACGTCAGGTTACCTGCAAGCTCGTATATAATTAAAATTCAAATTCAAATTGAAATATTTTATTGCATTGTAACATACATTTAATGAACGTCATGAGTACAATGTAAAATCAATACATAGGTTTCGAGCGCCCTGTTGGCTAAGGTTGACCGGAATAAAAATGCCGGCAGAAAAAAAATCTCGGCATTCTTTTTAAATCAGCCCTTGATGAACTTTTTAATATTTGTACTCTCAAATCACTTTACAAATCCGTCGCCGACTCGCTGAACAACATATTACACGCTCCAGATGGCATCAAACAGCCTTCCAGCTAATAAAAAGCGGTTCGTTAGCGAGTCCCTACTGCACAGCTCACGTACGCGACAAACTTCGCATCCCCCGGGAGCCCGCGAGCCGCGACCCGGGATATAGCTTGGAAAATTCCACCCAACTTCCCTTCAACGAATATTGGTCGCAATCGCAGCTTTGTAAACTTCTTAAAGGTTACGTACTTCCTTAAAGGATTTTTGCTTCTATAGCGTTTTAGAGTTATGTTTTCATTGTACGTGACAGCCATTTTGCTTACAAACTATTAGTGTAACATAGTTGTAGACTTTGGATGTGTTTCTTGGATAATATATAGAAAAATACTTGATACAGTTAACCAATTACTGTCGTACTGCTGACCACAAGTCACTTCAGACTGATTTGACTTAGGCCATAGTCCATAATATGCATATTCTGTAATATTCTGGCCAAATGCGGATTGGTAAACTACGCACCTTTGAGAACGTGACAGGTGGTAGAACTATAGATCGAACTGATGTGGTACCGACGCCCTATCAATCCGCCGTAAAGCAAATCTTGTTTAGGTTGCCGGCTACACTGGAACGAGGCGACCTTAGTCGAGTCGAGTACGAGCTTAGATCGAACGTCGGTCCTGTTTGAGGTTATATATGAATGTAAATGGTGCAGCGACTACTTAACATCAGGTGGCCTGCATGCTCGTTTGGTACCCTCCTCAAAAAAAACTTTATATACAAGTCACAAATATATAGGTTTTCTCGCAATATTTTCCGTCATCGTTAAAGCAAGTGATGATCAATTTATATTCTCTATTTTAGTCGGGGCCCGAATTCCGAACTTTTCAGGAAAGGCCGAAATGCTAACCAGTAAACTAGTGCTGCTTTTACAGTACACAATAACATATCATCTTCGTCTTCACATTCGTTTTTATATTTCACTAAAAGATCGTCTTAATCTTATATTTCGTTACGTACACCACCATTGTTTTTTTAACTCCCGCCCTTTTTATACTTTTTTTTAATTCTATCTTCTCAATGGCCAGTGCTGAAATAATCATGTTATCATAAAAATAATAACTAAGTGTTCAGTGTGTATTATTTTTACCACTATAGCGAATTACATTCATGTCAAAATAGTGTCACATTACAATACAATATTTAATAATTAAATGGAAAAATAGCACGGTATCAATATCGTAACCTACGAATTATGAGATTTTCTTTTGTATGTCCTCTCCTCTTGAGAGCAGCGATTCTGAATTGAGGATACAGGTGAGGAGACAGCCATATAAAGAAAGGATGTAGAGCTTACTCCAATCCACACAATGAACAGAGGGATTGTAAGAGATTTCCGGGTGAATCTTACCTCCTGAATCGAGGCCCCGGCAACGAGGAAAATCCTCGACACGGATTACCCTGTCTGGGTGGGAGGGATGTTCCAATTATGTGTTTTTATCATTATCCGGCAACGGAAGATAATATTTTTTAAAAAAGAAAGAGCTTAAAAAGCAACGTTTAAATTTTATTCGAACAATATCCTCACTTAATTATTATTTACTTTGTATCTCTTTTAAAGACGGTAATACTTTTTATAAGAATAAACTCGCACATAAATCAATATTACAATCCATACGTTCCAAATTTGAAGTAAATTCTTAAAAGAAACAATGATTTTATCATATAAATGTTAATCTTCTATTTTGCTAAAAAAGTTCTAAATTCCATCCTTTTTGTCGACTTATGATATATGACGAACCTGCATATTTGGTGAATTTAATGATTTAAGGGTAGGCGGTTACAGCTGTGTTGATTTCTGGATCTGCCAGTCACCTTCCTCTGTTATATACTCACTCGCTATTCCTCGAAGATATGATGCAGTAGTCGAAATAATAAAATTCAATGCTATATTTCAACCCCGTTTTACACGTTTAGAGCCTTAGAGAAGAATTTTCAAAATTTAATTTAACTCTGTTATACAATTACTAGCTATTGCTTACGGATATTTCCGAGCAGTAGTCGATATTATATTACGAAATTTCAATCTTTCAACCCCTATTTACCCGTTTAGACACGGGATTGCCAAAATTCCTTGCTTAGTGCTGACTTAAGCTATTTGAAGAACTTCGTACAAAATTGGAAGGTCTACATTCAGCGGTTTCTACTATGCGTTGATCTCTGGATCTGATAGACTCGACTTATTCTTTTTTATGTAATTTGAATAGTTTTTAGTTAATTTAAAAAGTAAAAAAAACTATTTAATAGTAACCGACTTATGTATGTAGTATGTTCACAATTTTAGTTACACTTTAACTTATTCTAGATTTCTACTTCTCTCGCGTTATAAGGATCTCGGTAGACCCTGAACAACTAGCTATTCTCCGCCAGCCGGAAATTATCAAGGGTAAGAGAACCGTAACTGGGTAGCGATCCGTCGCTATTAGGAGTCAAGCAGAACAAATGACCAAAAACTGGGGTTTTTATAGCAAGTTATTGCTGATTATGTTAAACACACACATTAATGTATTAACTTGTCGATATTCATTGATGTGTGCTATTTCAGCTAAGTTGACAATCAATTTATTTATAGTATGAATTCTACTTGTATGTAACAGTACGTTCTTACAACTTGCATTTCCCTTTCAATATAAATTATTTAAGGTTACATATAAGTACCGTCAACGAAATAATTATACTTGATTCAAAGCCTTGTGCGTTGGTAATAAAAATACAATAAAGTATTCAGTAATACTCCAAATTATTTGTTTACTTATTGCTTCTATTCTTAATTAAGAAAATAATTATAATCATTTCGACACGTTGCAACAATATTTTTGGACTAAAATATGTTTACAGACCCTTCCTGTAAACGGAATTATGAATTATGAATACATTTTTCAGAGAATTTACATACTTATAATTATATAGTATTAGGTGTATTCACTATTAAAAATATATGGATTTCTATGTACCAATTAAGTGTTCTAATTAATATTACATGGTAAAAAGGAGAAATTTCTGTCATGTTCCAAGTTTTATGGATGTCTATGGGTTGAAGCAACTACTTAACATCAGATCGCTTGCACCATCGTTTGCTACTTTTCAAACATAAAAGTAGTTTTGGTAGTCAGTTTCTAATGTTTCTAGTATTTAAAATAATTGAAGATAATAATTATATCGTTTAATTATATACAGAGCTGCATGAGTATCATTTGCATTGAGATAGGAAAAACATGACACGTTCTAACAGTCATAATAGCGAGACCAAATTTAGTTTTTCTTCGTAAAATAGCGACAAAAACCGCGCGCGGCGTCTGCTATTGAAAATAATAATTTAACGATTAAGCGTTCACATAAAAAGCGAAATAAATCATAACGAAAACATAATGTTTTCATTTTGGTAACGTTCACAGTGAATTTTTATGGCGCGCTTAATTTTCCTTTTATGGCCGCCATTGCTGAGTTAATGGTTTTTTTTATTATAAATTCTATCGGCCTCAAGCTGTACTCGGATATCACCTGTGAAAGGTCAAAGTGTGTTGTGTGAAAGCCTTTATTCACAGTTTGATTTACCTTTACATCAACACATTATAATTCTACTGAAGAGCCTAAAACTTTCTCAGAATGAAAGGAATTTGATGGTACTTCGGAGCGTATTACGCTAACAAAATTCTTGGTACCTAGTCTTACAAGGGCATAAGAAAGAGAAAAGGGAACAGAGACTGAATTGACCAGGTGCTTTGGTTGTATCCCTGTTGGTACGATCTCACTTGAGACCTGCCCGATATTAGTAGCTTTGTCGTTTAAAGTTGGTAGAGCCGATAGAGCTCGCACGGAGCGCCACCACCGCCACCCTCATAACCCGCCGTAAACCGACATGTTCTTCATGTATTGTGTT
>DWON01011731.1:0-10022 GCA_018251015.1 Phocides pigmalion okeechobee
CCATCTTAGTCCTCAAGAGTAGGAACGCATCCGCGTCCATCCTTAAATAGAACTTCTGTTCTATTGGAGATTGGACGAGGTTGTCCGTGGGCTGCAGTGACCACTTAACATCAGGGGGCCTCCATGTACGTTTCTTACTCTTTCATGATAAAAAAAAAGTTAACAACATACATTATGTTAAATAACGGGTACTCACGATTAACGATTTTTTATTTTTAATTGCCGATATTTCGATTCAGTTGCATAGCTCGTGGTCACGGCGAAACTGACCGAGTTTTATTTACCATCTGCGTTCGCATGTCTATGGGCACTTTATTTTTCCCTATACCATATGACAGCTGAGACGTTGATCCTCTAACTAAACGTGACGTTTGTTATACATGGGCGGTGTTATAAATAGTTAAGCCAGCAGTGCAGACGGCGAGCGTGGGATCTTTTCACCTGAGGCCGCGATGTATGCGACGCGGCGAAAATTAACAATATTTTCATAGAGATGCTGCAACAGATTTATTGGTGTCAGGACCGTTTTAGGAATGCCCGAAATTTGGGTACAACGGACTTTGAAGCCTCATTGGATAGTACAGATTGGGTATTCGAATATAGTTTTGAATTAAAAGACTCTCTTTAGTATATTTTTTACTATTTACTTTATTTACTTTACTTAAATGAATAACAATTTTAAAATGTTCAATGTTAATAAAAAATAGATGTTGTTGGTGTAAGCGACCTCTTCTTGTTTTAGTAAGAGTCTTGTGTTAGTGAGGTCGCGTTCGTGGACAAGTATTTAGAGGTAGGATTGACTTATTATATTTTGCCCACGGGCAAGTATTTTAACGCTAGGAATGAGTGTGGCAACGGTACTTCTCCAGTCGAACCGTATAGGTCCCTATCGTACTTTCCGTACTGTGTCTTTCGGTATCACAACCAAAATTGCTGATACCTTTTTAGTAACAATATCAGACTAAGTCAGTAAAATTATCGGAACTGATGTATCGATATGAGTAGGTAACGAGACCCTAAAGGGGGCTTTTAGGACAGTTAGTATGTTAGCGGAATGTTGCAATACAGATTGCATTACAGATTTTTTTGGTTGTTTAGTTATTAGTACGATTTTTGAGTCATTTGAATCAATACCCAATGTAAAGTATTCATATTAGTAGAGGATATCGAATCCAAGTATCGATATTTCAAGATCGAATCAAGTCAACAAAGGCGTTAAAGTAACGTATCGGTATCTAAATGGATTCTACATATATCGTGTCTTTGGAGATCTCATATGTCGTTTTTGAAAGTTACAGTGATTATTATACTATACTATATATCCTCCGCCCTCATAATCCGCCGTAAAGCATTACTTGTGTTTCGGTTGGAGAGGAGCAGTTACTGGCTACATTTTGAAGCGAGATGAACATCTTAGTCCTCAGGAGTAGCAATGCTTCTACGTTCAAGCTCAGATAGGATTTCGGTCGTGTTTGTGGTTGTACGTGGATGTCGATGGGCTGCGACTACTTAACATCAGGTAGTCTTCATGCTCGTTTGCTACTCTTCTCATATAAAAAAGTACTATATACTACACTATACTATATAGGTTCTGCCACGTTGCTAAATGTTGGTAATATCAGCACGGTGTATTCCTTACTAGGATGCATAACTGCGATTTAGCGAGATGTCAGAATGGGCGTTACTCATCCGTTAATTTTGCGACGCGCGACAAATTAATTCAAGCACAGATTTGGACGTGAACACAATAAAATGCACATACATTTGAACCTCGCTTGGCATTCGTAAATAAAAGCCTTTATTTTTAGTCCCCATGTTACTCATGACAAGAGGGCTGGTTCATATCGCGCGTAGAGAATTAGTATTGTTATTCAGCACGGAAATGCGGCCACAGTTCTAGACATGGACTCTATGGAGAAAACTCAGTTATACATTTTTCTTTTACCGTACAAACGAGTAATAATTAATTTGGAATACGTAGATAAAAAACCAGAACTATGTCTCAAAGATTCAGACCCCTGACCTCTCATTAATCTATCCATCTATTACTAGGCTATAACAGCTATTTATATTATTAAGAGTTGTTATAAGAGTTCTTTACTGATTTTGTTTCAGAAACTATTAACGTTATTTAGAAATGATATAATTTCTTTAAGTGTAAATACTGCAATCACATTTTTTAACACACACACAACACAAGTTATTTAATAGGTAAAAAACATTTTGTATGTAATTCTGCAGTCTAACGTTTAACGTGTAGGAATTTTTACATATTCTTAAACAAGAAATATAAATATGAAACGATTCCAACGAAGTGTGATTAATTAAAACTAAGACTACGAATCTATGCCCGTAGCTTGATATCTGTGTAATCAAACTGATAAAAGGCTGTCTGATAATGAAATATACAAGATATATTTTGATTATTCTTTAGATTTATTTCTTATACATGATCTTTATCTAAAAAACCATCACAATGTCTTCATTAAATATGTACATAGTGTAAGATATCAAACAGAATAGTAACAACACTGGTGAACAAATTAACTTTTATAATAATCAGCGCATGAAAACTCTTCAAAACTCCACGCATACGAACAACCATTAAGACGCCAACGAAAACTACCGTCTTCTGTTTTCTTTCTTTTGTTTTTTTGCTCATTCTATCTTCAAAGTTCATAATCAAAAGTATATTTACTTGATGTTTCCAACAATAGTTTCAAGAAACTACGATTTTTATAACTACGCGTTGGTTATATGTATTTTTTTGATGTGGAGAAATGTAGCAAGCGCTGTAGTGTTAATACAATACACAACGCAAAAAAGTCGCGGGTTTCAACTAGTTAACAAAAAACTGAGATTTTGATATTGACATATGTAATCAATTTTGACTGTTAATAAGATTTTTTGGTTTGAGAGATTTTAAAATGAGCGAATACTAGATTGTTCGTGGCCAGTTTAGCCGTGACCACGGGCCATGCAACGAGTTCGAAATATCATCAATTAAAGATTGTTAATTGTGAGTACCCGTACTTAGTAAAAAATATTTACTTAATTTATTTATTTATTTACTTAATCGTTTTAAAATCAAAGGCAAAACAAAACAATTCAGTTTAACAGTTATTGCCTGCTTTACGGTCCCATCGGTCTAAACAAGTTAATTCTTAACGAGCAGTCATCAAAATTGTTTAATTGCATCCCCGAGGGACAGCTAAGCGTGAAGGGTGACTAATCAGCTATTAAACACCGCGGCTTTCATAATAAAGACTTGAGGTCTCCCTGAAGGAAGGTTCTCAGGAAATTAGCTCTTTAAAAATCTCTCCCCCATTTTTGTGTTTTCTTAAAGGTGTCCATTGTAGCGTGGCTTATCAATCTGTTCTTGTGTTATATTGTGTCTATATCTTATTCCTTGGAAAAATAAAGGCGATAATTTTGTCACATTTTAAATTTAATTCGACGAAGTAAGAACTGAGTGACGTTTCCGGTGGATTGTTTTAAGTTGGGAATGTTTTTCTCTTGTTTTTCATGCGGTTATATTTTAGATTGGGATGCAACTTTTTTTTATTTAAGCGTCGCAATGCTTGCTTGCAATGTAATTGTAATGATTCAGCTGTTATTTTTCTTTATGTTAACATACATATTTCTCAAGCAACAAGTTCCTATCGAGAGTATTCGTACGTTGAAACTCCTGAGGACAAATAATCGTTTCTTTCATCTGTCTAGCAACTACACTTCTTTAATAGACATAATAAAACTGCTAAATTTTTATTATTATTTTCCTTAATTTTAATTATTTCTTATTGCATACACAATACATGTACAGAAACAAAGCAGAAAAATAATTAAGGACACAGGCACTGGTAATTCCATGTAGGAAGCTATTCTAGCAGAACAGGAGAAGGAGAAAATAGATATAGAAAAAGAGAGTTGAAAGATTGTTTCAAACTTAGGAGTTCTAATTAAGGGGTGTAGTAAAAGTCTATACTATTTTGATTTATTCGTAATTTCGTAAATTAAGTAACTTAGTAAGTTCAGTAAGTTAATAAGTAAGGTGGGTTATTTGGATTATAGAGGCTAGGGCTAAGAAACCTTAAGGCAACTGCGATCAGTTTAGGTCAATTGTAATCTAGGGTAAGTTCACTAAATATTTATACATATAACAAGAAATTGTATAGAAAGTATTCCTCATCATTTTTTATCACCAACCCCATCACCGGGTCTCCAAACGTACGTTTACTTGCACAGATAAAAAATAATGAAACATCTACGGAAACCAAAGCAATGCTATATATTCTGGCGAAGCGGAAACGTGCAGCTAACGCGGTTTACGCCCGAGATAAGGACGACTGCATCTTGTATCGTAAAGTAAACGATCCTATGAATGGCTGAGCAATCGTATATTTGCATAATGTCATCTGTCATTAGGAAAAATTTAAGATGGCAGCTATGTAGATCGTATGCACAGAAGTTGCAAGTAATGGCGATGGCGAGCATACGACAGCGTGTTTTTTATGTGAGAAGAGGAGCAAACAGCCATGTAAACCACCTGATGTTAAGTAGTCGCACCCCGTAGATATCCACGTACAACCACAAACACGACCGAAATCCTATCTGAGCTCGAACTTAGATATGTGGCTACTTCTGAGAACTAAGATGGTCGCCTCGCTTCAAAGTGTAGCCGAAAACCGCACCTCTCCAACTGAATCCTTTACAGCGGATTATGCGGGCGGCAGTGGCACCTCCCCGCCGAACTATAGTTTTCGCATCTTTTAGTGTGTGTTAGAATTTCTACACTGTCGTCTGAAAAACAATATTACTCGTATATGGGAAATAGAAATAAATCGGTGAGTTAGGTCCAGTCGTATGCTTTCTACCATTTAAATGGTTCCTAATGTTATGATATACTTATCAGAACTTGTTTTACCTGTTTCACTCAACCGACAAAAACAACCAAGTTAACATTTACGACAACATCAAGAAATTCTTTCAAATTTTGTCGAACGTTTATTATCCTCGACCTTACTTATCGCTGTTTAAAAAGCATGATGACTTAGTAACTGGAAGAACATTAAGTAGCTCTATTGTACGGGGGGCGGTTGTGGGGGTGGTTCGGGGTGTACAAATAAAGAAGTGAGTTGTTTAAAAATGTAACAAGCTGTATTCTGGCAGATAAGGCTGCGTTTCCGCCGTCTCCCTCGCCGCTGTGGCGTCACGGAATTATTTCAACTGTTCGACAAAACCCGGTGTCGAGTCGCTGTCGTATTCAACACTCTATCTTTAAAAGTGCTTAGTGATGTAGCGGACACTGAGTCGTTAAGAAAAGTATCATTCTGCCTGTTATGTAATGTATATTTTAGAGCTCTTACAAACGATATTATTTCGAAGTATCATAAATATAATTTAGTTTTTATGCTAAGAAGTTTTCAAACGAATGTACTTTAACCAACAACATATCCCTGGCGCCAATGGACATCTCCAACCGAATACCCATTGTATGCTTGTAGTTTGTTTCATTGTATATGTATATAAAAAAATATATAGATAATGGTAATGGACAACTGTCACCAAATAACGTCCTATTTTTGTATAGTAATTAATACCTACCTGTATTAACACATAGTAATAAATACCAATCCTATGTATGTAATAGGTAGTGTTTAGTGAAGTAAAGATTATAAATACTCCGTGCCTTCTAATTAGTGATAAAACTGTAGTTCGACCGGGGAGATACTACTGCTTCATAAGGGTGGTCGCAATGAAACAGATCTTCTGCTTAGAGCGATGAGATTATCACCTACGCTTATGAGCGACGCGACTGCTTCAGGAGTAGCAATTAAAACCTTAAAAATACCTTCAATCCTATTTGAATTTGTATGTGGGCGTGTTTGCGTTTGCACACTCATTTTCTTCTCTTCTGACATAAAGTAAAAATAGTTTTCAGAATTATTCCCATTTAATTGTCACTGCTGGTGACAAGATAGCTAGATTACATGTCACACACATAAAGGTAACTAGCAGTTAAAAATAAATAGCAGTTCAATACGAGAATGCTGCCAGTGTTCTTAGCATCATGCCGAATGAACATGGATTCCCTGTAGATTGTTTAGGTTACGTTAATATATAGTTTTATGAATTTTATTGTAAATGACGGTTTACTATATCTGTGATTTTAAACTAATATCATCGTCGAGTTTATCTTTTTTATTACGTAACGAGTATCCACGATTGACGATTTTCCAATTGCAGATACTTAATACATAGTAACCGTAATAGTGATCTATGCAATTAGTTCGAAATATCGGCCGCTAGAAAGCTGGTAATCATGAATACACGTTACAAAGTAAAATTAATAAATATATATTTTAAATATTTACACTATTCCAACTTCGTTCCAAATTCGAAATTGTTTAATCATGAATACCTGGTACATAGTTAAATTAATAAATATTTCTTTTTAAATAATAAACCTATTCCAAAGTCGTTCGAGATTCAAAATTGTTTTATCATGAACACCAGTTACATAGTTAAGTTAATATATTTTTTTTTATTAAACCAATTCCAAAGTCGTTCCAAATTCAAAATCGTTATCGACGTTCCTTATTCACGGGTCCATCACTAGCGACAGTTCTGAAAGAGCGGCCGTGTCAGATGCCCGCCGCTGTTTCTTAATTTCCTCTCCGAGATAAGATTGGCTTTTAGCTTTTTATTGAATTTTCTATGTTAGACGTGCCGCTTTACAACTCACTTCGTCATCGCTATACGTCCGTACACGAGTATTGTTCGAAAATCATAATAGATAACGAACTTCGCTGTTCTAATAAATTTATTAGTATCTTATGTAGAGGATTATATCATAGTACTAAGAAAATAAGTTCAAAAACTAAATTTTCCTGATAGTTAATAGTATAGGGGTTACTTTACATAATATATACCACCATACAAAAAAAAAGGAGAATTATCAGTGTAAGTTGTCTATGCGACGGTTTAAGGTGAAAGCCAGGACTCACGAGCTCACGAAGTAACAGCCTTAAGAGGAACCGGGCTATTGTTAGGCAGTTGATCGGAATAGGGTTTAAGGTCCCTGAAATGGGTTTCTGGGCCCGATTCGTCGCATTCATCACACGAGGCCAATTAGACCACAAACTCCTCGGATGGCCGCACAGAGATACCACACGTTAGCAATTCGTTCCTATAGCATGTATACCTCTAGCACTTACCAATCTCATCGTATTGAGCTCTTATTCAAAGGCAAACAACGTCCCCAGTAGGACATTATTCTTGATCCCGCGATAGGTATGCATATTCGTCTTCTGGGTACAGTTTATCCGCTATCAGCGGGACTCGTTGCCACAATAATATCATAACGGGGCTATTCAACATTTTTATTATTGCTCTACTATTGTCTTATGGCGCGACGCCCGCTGATAACGATCGAGACATACGGGCTTTCGGTTTCGACAACAAAATAATCTATAAAGTGTTACGTACGTAGCATAATGCATTAGTCAGTAATTTCAAAGGAACTATACTTCCAGTGTAGATATTGTTAACCTTATAACCTGGTGGTAAAGAATGTATTGGTGCTCCTGTTGCAGGATACATGTACAAGCAAGGCGACTATCGTAGTTCTTAGAAGTACCAAGGGAGTCGACGTATGATCCCAGAAAAAGTTTTAGCCCTATTTGAGATCAGATGCGGCTGTCCATGGCCTGTACCCACCATGTATCTACTTCCCTGTATCTATATATTCAGTGACTTCTAATGACTATATGTAGCAGGTAACAGACTTTTCTTATCTATTATATATATCTTGTGTGTGTTTTATTTATCAATACCTTTATTTTTTTGTTTGATTTTAATACCATTATGAATTAATTATAACATAGTATTTATTTTGAAATACGTAAGAAAATCATATGAATGTGAGTATATATGTAGGATAGTTTTGTAGTACTAGTGGACTGAATATTAACGACTTTATGTAGTAGGAAAGTGTACTTGTGTGACTTGTATGAGTTTTATTTATCAATACCTTTATTTGCTATGTGATTTTAATACCTTTAATATCTAACCATAACATAGGCCATTTGAAAAATTTCCTTCGGACATTCCTCTTGGAATTCTTAACAAAATTATATATGACAGTATTTATGTCATAAAATAGGTGGCTATTCTTCACAGCTGAATGTTCGACCAAGTATAGCTGGGAACGGAGATACGTTGCAGATTTATACCGGTAATGTTTGTTGTTTCACCTTCCCCGCGAATAATGCGCCGCCGAGATTTATGAATAAGCTCTGTTGTTTAGGCGTGATCGAGGCGATAAAGAACACTGACAAATTGTTGCTCTACTGTTTCTTGTGTTGTTCGATTGTTTTGACCCACTTTGGAGTCTGATATTTCTAAATTCAAATTCAAATATTTTATTTAATTGTAAAGTAAATACCTTACAATGAAATAATACCTTACAATGAAATAAATTCATTGTAAGGTGTTTACATGCATCAAATGAATGTTAAGGGTACAACATAAGCTCAGTACATCGGCTTTGAGTGCCCTTTTGGCTAAGGTTGACTGGGAGAAAAAATCGGAAGCATAAATGTATAAATAAACTATAAGAGGATACGAAGAATTCAGATTCGTTCTGCCTGGAACAAACTAATGAATCTAAGGGATTTGCGTTGTGATAGGACTCTTCTTTTTAAAGTAGATTGTATTGTATTCACACATGCTTAATTTATACTTTAACTTATTATCGTCATTAGATGATTTATTCAAAGAGATTAATTTTAAATACGCAGTTCATTCAAAAATTGCCCCAATTATATCCAAGTGGACCTCAATAAATTACTACTATGAAGTAATGGATATTAGGAGTAAATGCTTAAATAGAACTCTTTTTTAAGTCAATTGCATTATATTGACACATGTTTAATTTTTTTTAACTATTATGAAATAGTAAGACATGCAGGTCACCTGATTTAAAGTGGTCACTGCAGCCCATGGACAACCACGTCCAATCTCAAATAGAACAGAAGTTCCATTTCAGGATGGACACGGATGCGTTCCTACTCTTGAGCATTAATATGGTCGCCTCCAATAATGTGTATCCGGGAACCACACTTCCGCAACCGAAACACAATACATGAAGAACATGTTGCTTTACGGCGGGTTATGAGGGTAGCGGTGGTGCCTCCCCGGGCGAGCTCTAACGGCTCTACCGCTTTGCGTATACTGTTACAATTTATAATGTTAGTTCCACGCGGACCCTAATTCATTACTAGTACAAAGTAATACAAATATTATAATGTGATTTCACAAATAAATCGACATTGGGCAAACAATATTATAACATTTTTCGTTTGGATTTTGAAAATATGAAGAGAAAACATGATATTTTTACTGTTAATGTAATTTTTAAAGTCTAGATACTTATGACGTAGATCTACAAAATGTTGTTGTTTTACTTTTTAGATTATTGTATATCAACTTCTATTTATACTCAGATTTTGGCATCGATTTCATTTATATATGTAAATTGTATACGTTATAATTGTGAACAATAATAAATTTAGTTATTCTTCTACTTCAATGCCTAACTATTATATCATAATATAACTTTAACAATTTCTTGACTTCTGTACGAAGATATTCGTTAGTCTTAAGGGTCTTTATCTTACGTGGAGACCAGCAACGAAATGATTTAATATGTTAAGGCGAGGCGAATTTATGGACGCCTTAATAAGGTATAACGTTTACTCGGGTTTGATTTAGAGCTTCCTAGATTACGATAAATGTATCGACGACGATTATGGATTTCAGTTATACAAGACACCGGTATTTAATGATAAGGTTCAGGGAACAGAAGACTAAATAAAAAATCTTACTATATATAATGTTTATGTATACATATATTAATTAGGTCCAAAAAATCAGAACTTGATTTTAGTATGAAAGGTGGTAGAGCCGTTAGAGCTCGTTCGGGGCGGCACCACCGCCACCCTCATAACCCACAGTAAAGC
>DWON01011732.1:0-10022 GCA_018251015.1 Phocides pigmalion okeechobee
ATGGTAGTTAACTATTGCAAATCCCTAATCTAAGCTGGCCCGGCGAACTTCGTGTCGCCTTACGACAAAATAAATTCTCGTTATTCCCGTGTAAATCCCGATCCCTCGGGAACTCCGGGATAAAAGTAGTCTATGTGTTATTCTGGGTCTTCAGCTCCCTACATACCAAATTTCATCGTAATCGGTTCAGTAGAATTTGCGTGAAAGAGTAACAAACACCCATACATACATACAAACTTTCGCATTTATAATATTTATGAGATGTGATATAAATAGTGGTGTTTCCACATTCCAGCGAGGAGTGGAGAAGAGATAACAACAATACAATACAATACAAGCTTTTAAAATTCGGTTTACGTACCAGTTTCCTACAATATAAAATCAACATTTTGAATACCATGTTTAGTTTTATAAGTACACATATTGTGGTGATAAAGAAATTATTTTTATTATTAATACTATTTTTTATCATTAAATTAACAGGACCCAGAAACAGTATTCCCGCTATTCCGAGTATCGTATCACTGGATCGCCCCTATGGGTCTCGTGGCTACGCTGACAGTGGGTGCTATCGTGGGCTGGCTGTTCGACAAGAAGGACAGCAGCAAAATGGACGCGGAGCTGTACACGCCGGTGATATGGCGGTGGTTGCCGCTCGAGGCGCACGAGAACGCGGGGGAAGTGCGACGAGCGATAGCGGCTAAGGACGCGGACACCACCCCGCCGTCCGCTCCGCTCATACTTGGCCGGGTCTCGGATAAGGTAGGTAAGAATATGCGTGACGTTTTCAAAATATTGACGTAGGGTTATATGGGTATTAAAATTAAGTTAAAAAATCAGAAAAGTTTTTTTATAACAATATTGGATTTGGTTTATTTAAATTTTGTTTTAATATGGTTATACACCTAATCTCTTACTAATTTTATTTATAGTTTCAGGTGTTAATAACTTTAAATTTTATTTTCTTGTACATTTTCAGATTGAAATGAATGGTGAAACCAGTAGATGAGGTATGAAATACAAAATAAGGAGATTGTCGATTGTCGGCAAAAAGGACTGTCTAAAGACTTGTTCTTAACCTCGTCTCTAGAAGAGAGGAAGAGTTTGTCTATGGCATTGTAAGATTAAAACAATCGAATCAGGCGTTACAAGACATATATATAATACGTTTTTCATTGCGTCTTTTATTCTGTAAATAAATATTGCTTATAAGTTCCTAATAATCTATTTGCGAAATAACATAGTCCTTCAATAAGAAACAGTTTTCCAAACAAAAGTCTGCACGATGAACGCTTCGGGGTGTACGCTGATTGGTTCATATTGTAAGCTGATTGGTTCATATTGCATGCTGATTGGTTCATATTGCTTGCAGATTGGCTAATATTGAAATCTGCTTGGTTCATATTACAAGCTAATTAGGGTGAATAGCATGAAATACATGCTGATTGATTTATAGAAGCATGTGGTATAATGCAACCAATAGTTTTCTTCAACAGGACTTCTTTGACTGTGGAACTGCCGTCTATTAATGATATAATTACTGAACAAAGGGATCTTGTAATATATAAGTAAATGACGTTAAATATATGAGGAAATCTTCAACAGTTATATAACGATAACAGTTATATAACGTTATTGTGATTGTTATGAAAAGATATGTAAATTAGTAAAAATGTTTTAAATGAATAGAAAGTGATGGTGGCAGATTTATCTACTGCATTACGTCTACTTCGGTTTTCTTTCCTGGATCAAATGAAGAGATTGCTTTTCATAGGCCTTGGAAATATTTTAAGCCAACTCATATCCACAGGAAGTGAACCCATATTGTAGGACTCCCAAGTGCGAAATTAAATGTATATTATTGTTATGAAACGTATATTATATAAATATGAACTAAAATATTTATTTCAGAAAACAAAAATATCTGAAGTGACTATAAGGTTATATTTATTTACATAATAAGCTATGTAAAGAAAATAGTAATTTCAGTGTTAAATGTTATGCCTCTTAATATTTAAGTTAGACTAAGTTAATATTCTCGTTGCGTACTTAATAAGATATTATTAAAATTAATATTTCTAGATTCATTTATAGTTCCACCGGGAGGTACCACCGCCGCCCACATAATCCACTGTGATACTATATGTTCCGGTAGGAGAAGAGCTGTATACTTATAAGCCGGATGCACTTTTAAGCGTGGATCATATCAATCCTCATGAGTATAAACGCATCTAGGATATCATATAGGACATTAGTCCTTTTTGGGGTCGTATGTGGATGTGCATGGGACCACGTAACCATCAGGTGGCTTGCATCGTTTACTATTCTTCTAGCATTGGGGTCGGCAATCTTTAAAACGGACAAGCCAAAAGTTGCAATTTGCACATTTTCCCGTATATTAAGGAACCACTAAAATATGTTTGAATAATTTTTTATAGATCGATTTATTTATCGAACAAAGTCGCGGCCCCGATTAGTATTTATATAATAACTTACAATTATTTTAACAGTTAAAAACAGATTTTAGTTATAAAATAATATATCCAATAATATAACTACAGTTACCGATTAAATACAGTATATAAAATAGTTATATATATGGCTACATTTTTAACGCATTTGTCAATAAAATTAATTAAGGTAATTAAAGAGTCAATATTTTACATTGAAAGAGCCGCAGGTGCCGACCCCTGTTCTAGCATAAAAAATCTAATTCCATTTTGGTGCCATTATAGTCACAAAAAATGTTGAATTGTATTAATTTACGTTTGTAAAGTTTTAAATATTATTAAATTGTAAATTTAATTTAATTTTGGATATTGTAGGGAGAACAGATGTATTAATGAGGGAATAATATGCGCGTGCTAATGTAACACATAATTTACTATAAGTAATAACATTAAACACAGCGCCATCTATGTTAGAGAGAGAGCAACTCTATTGTCCTTGCCTCTTGATTCAAACTGTGGGTATCGTACACAGATGTCGTTACTATCGTTTATAGGTCAGTTGCGCAGTTAAAACTTAGTTTAATACATAAATAATTACATGGAAGGAATATTAAGTTCAAACGTGCTTTTTAGTGTACATTTAGTTCCGTACGCATGTATTTTAGAATACGTATTTTTGGGACCAAAATATAGAAGTAGTGATTTGGTTGTGCCATGAGTGTCATGTATTTGATATTCGTAAATAAAAATAATCCAAGTGGGCTAAATTGAGCGCGGATGCAAACATTTACTAGATAGATATAGATATTAAAAATATTTAATTTGACAAGCGCTTTCGTGATCCGCTGTGAAGCAACTCTTGCCTTTAAGTTGGAAAGGTGCGGTTGCCGGTTAATCGGTCCTCAGGAGAAGCAACACATGTTCGCACGATCTCAAATAAGACTTCAGCCCTGTTTAAGGCTGTATGTGGATCTCTATGAGTTACATTGACCATTTAACATTAGGTGGCTTGAATCGTTTACTATTCGCCTAACATTAAAAATGTTTTAGGTCAACTCTATTTCTACATTTACATTAACAAAGTTACTAAAAATTGTAATATAATCATATAGTTTATAAATATTTATAGTTTATCTGCTAATAAATTTTCAAATAGGGCAAATTATACTTATGAAATAGCCATTTCACATCATCGATGGTACTATAGAAGATTGTATGGCATGGGAGCAAAGTAGTATTGTTATGGCAAACGCGCTATTTTGAATCGAGAGAAGAGAATTATTTTAGAAGAATCCTTCTCTTCCCTGTAAGGTAGAAGAGTATGTTTAGAAGAAGAGTTATTTATGATTTTTTTTTTTAATCCTACATTATTAATATCGAAATATAGTGAATAGGTACTTATTAATATGAATGTTTCAGTATTTTATGTACTTAAATTTTGTATCGAATAAATGAACATAACTCGATTATAACATTTCCGAAAATCGATTTTGATTTTTGGAAATGTTATAATCGAGATCGAGATCGATTCGATTTTACAATATTCTGTTAATTAATAATTTACCAATCAGAATACTTAATCTAAATTAATGCATTAGTGATGAATGTACTTAAGTAGTTTAAGTGCATATATACTTACATATATCTCCTTATCATTTACCAATTACGGAGAAGTCTCCAGAAGTCAGATCCCTGGACGACGTTTTCTTTATCTTTAAAGCAAGTGATAGTTTATTTCTAATATAATATATAAGTTATGTACAACTTAAAAGAGTTTGGAGAGCTAGGTATTCGAACCTCCTACCTATTATGTAAGACCTAGAAACTTTATCACTAAGCTATATTGAGGTTAATGATAACATTACTTAACGAGTGATCATAAAATCGCTCGTTTTCTATTTGAGGTTGTTCAGCTATGTCTATGGGTTAACTTAACATCAGTTGGGATGTATGCCTGTTTGGCAAAGATTGTGATCGACTTCAGAGATGATTCATGTTTCGTTTGAGATTGTTCACAAATGTCTATGGGTTAACTTAACATCAGTTGAAATATGTGCACATTAAGTTATATATGGGAGCGATCACAGAGGAAATTTATGTTTCATTTGAGGTTGTTCACAAATGTCTATGGGTTAATTTAACATCAGTTGGGATATGTGCACATTAAGTTATATTTGTGAGCGACCACTGAAGCGATTCATGTTGTTCAAAATTTCATGAGTTTACATCAGTAGATGTAAAAGTTAGTGTGCTTGTTTGAAAGCATTTGTGATCGACTTCAAATAAGACTGTCTGCTTGACGAAGCTGACAAATGTTTATGATTTAACATCAGTTATGGTGTATTTGTTTCTTCTTTAACGTATTATTATGGTTGTATTTATGATAATGTAGTATGTAAGAAAGACTATATTTGTACCTATATTTAATATGATTGCAATTGTGACAACATGTACCTGAATCCACAATTGAATGAAATCAAAATATATTTTGTTAACCACGTGTACTGTATGTTATTTATCAAAAGTGAATATGTTTAAATAAATATACGCACAAAGTCGTGGCAGTTTAATTTCAATTCACATTTACAGTCGTAGCGTAAAGTCGCAACATTAGCGAAACGTGCGACGATTTCGACGCATTTAACTTGTAAAGTTATAAAATTGCGAAGACGAGGAGAATAGCGTAAATAGTCGCGTGTGGTGTGGCCAGATGTTCGTGGAATGTAGGATGGTCGTCAAGTGTCTCATTGTGATCGTAAACGTAGTATGGTCGCGAAATGTCTAACTGTGTTGTTCGCGAAACGTAGGATGGTCGCAAAATGTCTTAACTGTGTTGTTCGAGAAACGTAGGATAATCGCGAAATGTCTTAACTGTGTTGTTCGCGAAACGTAGGATGGTCGCGAAATGCCTCACTGTGATCTTCGTGAAACTTTAGAATGATTTCTATCAACGTCACGCTGAGCAGTGTTTACTAGGTATGGAGATCCGTGGCTATAGTTGAGCACAAGTTTTTATTCAGAGTGATAATGAAGACCGATCTGACCGATAGATTAGATCGGCCTTACCACCTATTAAAACTACCGTACTTTGCAATCGTATTTGTTATAATTCATCTGAGAAGATTCTCTTCCCCTTTTGTATATTAACAATTAGTTTAAATTGTGATATACCTTTCTTTTTGTCTGTAAATAAATTATTTAATTAATAAAAAAGATTTCAAAGTACATTTTGGAAGATCTTAAATGTCAGATGTGTGGTTACATTAGCAGGTAGCACGAAAGTAAGGGACCCACTGGTGATTTACATTCGACGAACATTTCCGCCATTAAAAGTCCCACAAAACAAGTCCGTGGTTCCTGTCGCGTGCAAGATATGGAAATTGCTCGTGGATTAGTTTACACAAATATATGTGTAATTGCATAATTTTCTTTTTATCTCACCTAAAATATGACTTATTTCTGCTAAAACTAAACCTTAGTTAAAAAGAAAATTTTATTTAGTTTGATTTAAAAATAAATTGTTATATGATCAAATTGAAGTCTGTGGCTCTCTAAGTTTAAGTAATTATTATCAACACCGACTTCTTATTATCTAGATTTTTGTTAAAGCTTAACTTGTTTCCTGAAAATTGTATATATATTGGTTAATTGTAGTTACGTATTGTTATTATGTTATCTTATTTTAGATAATCGTAAGAAATTGATAATACAGTATGTATATTCAAAATACAAAATACTTGTATGTAGATTTCATATTACAATAGGCCATTAATGGTGGTAGAAAATCCTTCAGTACTAGAAACCCATTTTCTTAATATTGGGTTGTATTTATGAAAATAACTTGCATTTCTAACATAATAACTTGTACAACGTATGCTAGTAACATTTCATTGTTTAGGTATATTTTATATACCATACAGGTATGCATAGAAATTAAATAAGTTTTTAAGTTAGGTACTCGTTAGGTAATACAGTATACACAATACCTATACAGTAGGTATATACTAAACCCGTTTTATACCAAAAATACTCGTAATATGCACAACTTAGTACATAGGTAAGTAATTCAAAATACTATAAACCATTGGAAGGAGTAAACTGGGCGCGGGACATAAAATTTTACGTCCCAAGTAAGAAATGGTTAAGTGTCGTTATTTCGAACACCTCGCATCCCATTGGTGTAATTAATTTTCAAGTTAGCTCATAAATTAATTGGCCGTCCGCCGATGAGTGCGGCTTTACGACCACGATAAATGTATTCGTGCTAGTATTGTAAATACACTCTGTATTTACAATACAATAATATGTATTGTTATCATTTGTTTACTATTTCATGTTATTATTTACAATTGTATTAATATTTGATACGATACGATGTGTTTTTTATTTAATATTAATATAAAAGCAATACGATAAACTAACCGAGATTATCTGAATTCTTTGTTTTATTTCATTTTCTCGTATTTTGAGATGGATTTATTTTTTATTTTAAAACATGAAACGTGATGTCATAGAACCTACGACTCACGTGAAATACCAGTTGATAGTTATTTAAAGAATTACAGAAAACAAATAATGAAATACGGATAAAATTAATAAAAAAAGATATCGGTAATAAAATTAAAATATATATTCATATTAGTAAGATATTATGAATCCTGATAAATGTTTTCCATCGAAAGTGTAAAAAGTAAGTACCTAGAATTAGAATAGGTGAAAATGCTAGCCAAAAAAATGTGTGTAATATATGTGATTTTTAGTTTAATGTTTAGTTTTTAGTTAAAAATACTTTTAAGGTAGTAGACCAGCACAAATTATTTACTTTACACATCTCTGCTAATGACACAGTAGCTTATTTTCTTGTTACTTCCTTGCACTAAACAATATTATGGTAACAGTACCGTCATTAAAATTTTATACCGTTTTCGAAAGCATAATAAGAAACACGTGTCTGAGCATCTTCCCCCACATACGACTAACATCTCATAATAAAATAAATCAAATTATGTGCAACTCATATCTGTGTGAAATGTTTTTCACATGGTAGAAAATAAAATATGTTCTAACCAATAATAACTTGTAAAAATATTTATGTTTATTATATATGTATTATTATTGGTTAGAACATATAAAACAATATATGTACATTTTAAAATGACATTGCAACATATGGGAGATCTTGAATGTGTACTTAGAAAGGTCTAACACTGAAGGCAAATATCTTTAAAAACATTAATGTCGGTTTATGATATTATAATAAAAGCTAGTCGTAGTACTAGTAGTAATAGTAGTTACTCCATTTTATTTCTTACCTTTTCTATGACTTTTTATACTACTGGTGGCTACTGACTGTCTGTCCTCTCTGCGATATTACTCTTGAGGACTCAATTCTAAAAATCTTTTATGGCTTCTATCGCAAACTATTCAAACACCGTGACTTGACGCTAAACTGACTGCGAATTTGAAGAACGTTATAGCTCTCGTAATAGAACTAAGTAGAGTTTAATTATTAATTCATTATGATTAATTATATCTTGACTAAAAAGTAATCCAAAGGGTGGAAATAATACTTAAAAATACATTCTGGGAATCGACCTTCATGATAAGCAGAAAAGAGTAAGAAAAAATATTAAAGGGTTATAATGAAAACATGTTTAATAAATGAAAACCAGCAGCCGCAATGCTCCTGCGCGGCGGCACCAGCTGAGTGTGACCCTTTGTATTGCAACACTTCCACTGTTTTGATTTAGTATATTTTATTTTCATTTGGTAATTGTATTTTTTTATTTATGTTTACCATAATGTTAGTTTTAAATGCTTTGTATATTAGTTGTTAAAACGACATAAACGGTTTATCAATCTATCAAACAGTATTGAAATCTATTAATGTACATGTATATACACAATTAACTCTTAAGCTGTTAAGTATTCTTCATTCATAATTCTAAATGGGTTTTAATATTATTAGGTTGTTTGGAATTTGGGTGAATGCACAAATTATTATTTTAATTTGAGGATTTTTAGTTGTCAACTTTTTCCAATAATACAATGTCCTATGATATACCTGCTCAATGAATATTCATAAAATAATTTCGGCCGAAGCATACTTGAAGATCTTGCAAAATTTATATCTGCCGTAAATTGATGCACAGTGACGCTTTCCTTATATTTTATTTCCTATTCTGGGCAATTAAAGAGTTATTCAGAACAATTCAGTTTACGATCCTGGCTCCTTTCGAGGCTTTTGAACGTGGCAATTGGTTTTATGGTGGTTTATAACAGAAATTCGCGATTTTATGGCAACCAGCGAGGAAAATTAACGCACTGAATTTCATAAATTAAGATAGAAGTACCAATATTTTTAGAAATATCTACTTCCTATATGACTTTCAAATGCATACGCCTTCTTATGCCGCCATCTTATAACGCCATGCCATATTATATTTTTTTGAAAATCAAGATGGCAGGACCTGTTGTTCAATCAGTGAACCACGATCACATCTATTGCTAGCGCGAAACAATTCTTGCGTTTCGGTAGAAATTATTATTTAAATTATTAGATAGAAGTACTTTAAAAGTATACTTTTAATCACATTACATAATTCGTGGTCTTTAAAATAATCGTTTCCATGTATTTACTAGTATAGACACTATTTATGTCGCGAACTAAAATAAAAGACCCTAAGAAAATATCACACGCGACAAAACGAGGGGATATTTTTTAAGCATTATCTTTTTACCACATAACATTAAGCTGTGCCGCTTAAACATGATAGCAAAAGGTTTATCACTGTGCACGGCTAAGTCCACTTAAGAAGGCTACAGCTCTTATCACCCCTTATCAGCGGATCCTCCCTTCGTCGGCCATTGGTCAGTACCGACGCGCCATTACGCCCCTCGGCAAATTATGACCTCTTGAGTGTGAGAAAAAAATCCCTCGCTTTCTTAAATGTGACGTAAAATCTTATCGTAACACTGATTTGATTTTAGTACAATTTGAAAAGTAGGTAGTGAATGAGAATGACTTCAAATTGACGTTTAGCTCAGTAATCTCGCGGAATTGATATGCCAAAGTTTCGAGGTTTTTTTATTGTGATAGAGTAAGAAACGGGCATGCAGGCCACTGATGTTAGGTGGTCACTGCAGCCCATGGACAACTACGTTCAATCTCAAATCGAACAGAAGTTTTATTTAATTTATTTGATTTAAGGTTGGACGCGGATGCGTTCCTACTCTTGAGGACTTAGATGGTTGCCTCCAATATTTTATCTATGATAAAAACATTATACCATATTTTTAATATAATTATTGTTACTTTTGTTATGACATTATGATATGTTTATAATTATACTTTCATTCCTCATTAGGATTAGCATGTACTTAAATATAAAACAACAACTTTCTATCAAAATGCAAAAATTGATTTATAATGAGACACGTGTAGCAAAGCTGGTATAGGGCTGAACCGTGCAGATTTTGGCGTCTTAAAAACCAAGTTTTTTTTTATTGTGGAAGAGTAAGAAACGGGCATGCAGGCCACCTGATGTTAAGTGGTCACTGCAGCCCATGGAC
>DWON01011733.1:0-10022 GCA_018251015.1 Phocides pigmalion okeechobee
TGTTCTATTTGAGATTGGATGTGGTTGTCCATGGGCTGCAGTGACCACTTAACATCAGGTGGCCTGCATGCCTGTTTTTTACTCTTTCGCAAAGGACAAAGTTATATTTAACGTTGGATGGAGTTTAATGTTAGGACTATCCTTTATGTAAGAAATGGTAGTCACTATCACCCAGGGACTTATAATGAGTACATGAAGTAAAAGTCTTAATTGGGGTCAAACAGATGTTTTGCTGCTATCTGAAGATTATGTTGGAATTCAGATTAGTGCTTCACACATCTTCCTATTACAACATGGCAACAGAACATTGTCGTACGGTAGAAATAGAAGAGGCAAAGAATATTCGTGGTATAGTTGCTATAAACCATAAAGGATTTTGGTACCACTTAATGTGCTTTTTTATGTTACTAAGAGTAGCAAATGAACATGCAAGCCATGAGGTCTGTAGGTCCTCTCTACTATAACACCATTTAGAAAACAATCATATCCCAATGCTACTCTGTCATACAAATACAGTGTTACTTTTAAGTATCCATGAAAATTTCATACTCATGAGATAACTGCCTGACATGGCTACCACCAATACACACAGTGTTCCAGGTTCGATTCCTGACCAAGCAGAGAAAGTAATAACAAATTAGATTTTTGTTCAGGCTCTGGGTGTTTGTGTATTTGTGTGTGTCCATGGCACCCATAACAGGAGATTATAGTATTGAGTTATGAGTGTAGAATAAAAACAAGTGTACATAGATTATGTAACCAATAAGACTCTTAATAGGTAATTAATTTTATCAAATTGTTAATAAGTTTGTGAACACTGCATCATACAGTGTATACTTTAGCACAGATCAGTACACTACAACTTCTTTTATATGTACAACTTTCTTTTATAAAGATGTATTGAACTAACGTTATGAAAGTAGTTTATGTCTCATGATAGGAGTCTATTTGGTTTCTTCATCTGTGTAAGTGCTCGAAAGCGAGGGGATCAGTGGAGTTACTCCATGTATCCTCCAGCGACCGATGAACATGAACTCGTGCACGTACTGTACTTGGTATTGCTGGTATCTAACTGCTGTGTTGGTCCTGAAGCATGATGCCTACGCTTTTATCTCAAACAATATTGCATCTGTAACAATACTATGATTTCTCTTTAATTTATTTCTTTATGCATTTTAGTCTTACATTGTTCTCTTATGTTGGTTTTGTTTCATGTTTTGTTATGTTGAAACAGACTACATGATTGTGGGGCCCCCAATGAGTTTCGGTATGATGAAAGGTAATACCACAATGTGATTTACATTTTTTATTTTTTTTTCAAAATTTTTTTATTCACACCCTCATACATCTACTCGGATCTAGGTACTGTGGGAGATTAAAATGATTAATTACACAAAATTTTCCCCATTTCAACGAGCGACTATCATTATAGAGACATACCGTACCGTGTTCTTACTTCACTGTCCGCTATATTAGTGCCTACTAAACGTTGATCGCTAGTACTCACCGCTCGCACTAATCTTCCGTAACACGTCATAGTTAGAAGTTAGTGCATTAAAATTGTTTACTTTTGTTTGCCCCGTCCTGCTCCCGTCCCATCCTTTACGCTTTTTGTTTTTTCTTTCATTGTATTGCCGCGCTGCTTGGCTTGAAGGCGGTATGAATGCACCGCCTCACCATAACCAATACCAGTACCACCCGCAATACCAGGGTGGGCCGACGGGGGGGTATGGCTCGTGGCAGCAACAGCCCCGTTTCGGTGCAGAGAGCGCGCGGCGCGCGGGCGGCGGGGGCGGGGGCGGCGGCGCGGCGCAGGCGGGCAAGGACGATAAGACCAGCCCCTTTGTGTCCACGCTGCACTCGCACCCCGGGTTCCAGCCGCAGAAGATTGGCAAGGGTGCCGGTGCGGTGAGTTGGGACCGCCTTTTTTTATTTATGTACACTCAAAGCCTATTGAAGTAAACTTTATAAGTTTGAAGAGAACTTTATTTATCTTGACAATGCCTATAAACCAACGCGCGACAACGCGTCATTTCATAAAGTAATAATAACATAATCTTTTTAAAAGGTGGTAGAGCCGTTAGAGCTCGCCCGGGGAGGTACCACCGTCGCCCTCATAACCCGCAGTAAAGCAACATGTTATTCATGTATTGTGTTTCGGTTGGGGAGGTGTGGTTGCCGGATACACATTATTGGAGGCCAACCTTAAATAGAACTTGTGTTCTATTTGAGATTGGACGTGGCTGTACATGGGCTGCAGTGACTACTTAACACCAGGTGGCCTGCATGCCCGTTTCTTACTCTTTCGCAATAAAAAAAAAAACAATTTTGTTATGAGACATACACTATATCTAGGGGTTTGTGAAAGTATATATGTTATTCCTTCCTTATATTGATGTCAGTTAGGTTAGATAGTATAAAATAAATGTACTGAATTTATGACTGTTTTTACATATGAGCTTCAGGAGATTACTGAGAAAATGTTTCCTTTCTCTCATAATTTTCTCAATTTGTATTTATTTACTTCCTACAATATACATTACTATATACAATTCCACACATAATATATTTATCACTTCTCCTTAAATAAGGTCATTAAATATTGCGAGTACATCTATCATCAATAAACCTTTTTAATATGTTTTTATTGGCATATGCAAAATCTTCCAGGGCGCTGGTCTGCCGAAACCCCCCAAGGCTCCAGAGAAGCCCCTGATGCCGTACATGCGATACTCTCGACGTGTGTGGGACAGTGTGAAGGCGGCGCATCCGGACCTCAAGCTGTGGGAGATTGGCCGCATCATTGGTGGCATGTGGCGTGACCTGCCAGAGACAGAGAAGGCTGGGTTTGTCGATGAATATGAAGCTGAGAAGGTATTGTATACACTTCTTTTATTTTTATATGTGAAGAGGAACAAAAGAGGGTGCAGACCACCTGATGTCAAATAGCCACTGCAACCCATAGATCACCAAATCTAACTATAAACAAAACTAAGTCCGATCTTATATTATACTTAATGTGTTACTACTCTTGATATCTAAAATGGTCACCTCGCATCTGTGAATGACTTCAGAGCGAGTCCTGCTCGATTTAGAATTGGTTACTGACGTCCATGGGCGGTGGTGGTAGTGATTTATGGTCAGATGGTCCTCATGTTTTTACTTCATGATTATAAAAGGTAAAACAAACGAGAAATCAGATTAATTAATGTTAATTGGACGCTGCTGTCCATTACAACCTCCAAACTAAATAAGACAAGAGTTATGCCTAAGAATAATGATATGTGCAATGCTTCTAAGAACTATGTCGAAAATCTTTATCTGTCTTAGTATCCTTCAAAGTAGAACAGGTTTTTTTACTTTTTTATGTAATTTTACCTTTTTACATAGAAATTAAGATTTTTAACTTCTTTATTAGAATTGTATGTGGGTTCCATGCATATGTTGTTAGAAAAATTGTTGCCTTTGTACCTACCTCTGTGACATCAATTAAGGGACCCAAAATGGATACATCAGCCACGTTTTTGGGTTGGAACAGTCGTGGATTGGGTACCTGGCTACACTTACAGACGAGGCTTAATCCTAAGTTGGTATCTTTTGATGATCTCGAAAATGACTTCAGACCAATATGAGGTTGGGTGGATGTCCGTGGGCTGCAGCGACCACGTAACATCAGGTAGCCTGCTCGCTCATTTGGTACCTAAAATAAAAAGTTGAATTTAATACACGTATTTTGGACTTAGGCGCAGTACACAGAAATGTTGAAAGCATACCAATCGTCGCCAGCATATATACAATGGTTGGCGCATAAGGCTCGAGGTACATTCAAATTTGAACCCTAAAGCCTTAGCGAGAGGGTTTTGTGTATAATACCACCGCCTCACGTCACCGGCTTATTAATAAGGGTTTAGGTGCATTTGGTATTTTGTGTTCATTACTTCATATTAGCGAGTTTGGTTCTCCCAAATTTGGCCTGAAGTGACTGACGATTTTAAGGAAAAATAGCCTTAACATAATAACTAAATTCATCAGGTTCAAAGTGAAAATTGTTTGAACAACTCGCTGATGTAATTAATAAACATAAATAAAATGTTTGTGTCATTTCGCAATGTTGGTTCCATTGTGGTGAACATTTTCATGAAATCATTGCTAGGTATTAACTAGACACTGTATATTTGATATGCACTGAAGTGTATAGAAAAAATCCTAGCAAATTCATTAAAAATAAAAATAAAAACATATTTTTTCATCAACATTCACATTTTAATTGATTTGTATTTACGTACGTAAATAGTTTCAGTCCTTATCATTTACTTAAAAAAAAACGTAAAACGAAAATAAAAATAGCTATTTATTTTGCATCTTTCAATAAAAAAAATATTTACAAAATTATGGTATGAAAAGAATGTTATTACTGGCAATCTGCAGGAATTCAAAATACCTTTAATAATAATTTTACATTACAATTGAGTATTGTATCTATAAATTGAAATAACATAATACATTTTAGAAATTAGCATCCCTAAGAGTAATAAACAGTTGATGTAATTTCTATGAAGTCATTTATTTTATTTAAACTTACGTAATTTTAAGTTATTAATAAATAATCATTAATTTGGTCATAAGTTGATTACAAAAAAAACAATTGCTGGCAATATGCATTCATTCAAAATAACAATGAAAAAAATACTCTAAGCAATTTATTTTCTATTGTTCAAATCCCATCCGTACAATGTCTAATGTAAGATATACTATCAAAATCTCTCAATAGTTTGAGATAATTAATACAATTTATTAACCATCTTCAAACTGAAGTAATGAATCTTTGAATATATAGATATAAACAAAAATACATTGTAGGGAAATTAGCATCTCTAAAGATACTAAATCAAGATGCAATTACTTCGAAATAGGTTTTTATTTAAAGTTACTTTAATAATAATAAAGACCCTTATTTGCAAAATTATGTACCTTCGTGATAAAGGTATCCAGAGGCAGAAACTTTACTTTCATAATTATTGTTATATATATCTCATTGTAAATGAAACTATGTTTTGTATGAGAATAAATTCTTTAAACCTATAAAGAACAACTTAAAATACGAATTCCTCCTGTTTTACTATTCGACGGGCAAATAGTCGTTACAAAATGACAAAATCCACAACCGTCCATTACTCTAGCATGTCTATATTATATTAGTTATTACAATTACATTTAATTAATATGTTGTCCCTGGTACCATCGACGTCTGTGACTAACAAAGCACATAGTAACGCTAATTTTGTCCACATGCACCGTCACCATACATAACGCACATCGCTAGTCGGAGTATGAGAAAAGTCTCAAGGCGTATCACAACTCGCCCGCATACCTCGCGTACATAGCTGCGAAAAACAAGGCTGTCGGTAAGGGTTGAGCTGTTTGCATGCATGCATGTACGGTGTAAGGTCCACGTTGGTTACGTGCGTGTGCGTTAAGCTGGCAGAATTTTACAGTACCTTTCAAGATTTTACAGCACGTTTCAAAGATCTTAGAATACTTTATAACGGATTTTATAGTACGTATCAAAGTATTTACAGTACTTTTCAAAGATTTTACAGTGTCGTTCAAATATTTACAGTGCCTTTCAAATATTTTACAGTTCCTTTCAAATATTTTACAGTGCCTTTTAAATATTTAACAGTGCCTTTCAAATATTGTACAGTGCCTTTTAAATATTTTACAGTGCCTTTTAAATATTTTACAGTGCCTTTAGAAGATTTTACAATAACTTTCAAAGTTTTTTATAGTATCTTTAAATGATTTTATAGAATCTTCAATTATTTTTCTATACCTTCCAAATAATTGTTTCCTGACTTTTATGTAATTAAAAAACGATCTTCCTATTTTTGCTATGGCTCGGATCGAGTTCGCTTCACGTGTCAGAGACTGAGACTCGACTATCACTCTTCATCATCTCAGCCTTTTCGCGTCCACTGCTGGACATAGGCGTCCCCCATAGATCTCCAGCGTGACCTACCCTGTGCGGCCCTCGCCCAACGAACTCCTGCGACCCTTATGAGGTCGTCCTTCCATCTAGTGGGGAGTCGTCCTACACTGCGTTTATAAACTTAATAAAACATTAATGTACAGAGTCAATCTATTATCATATTGTCAATATTTAGTAACAGAAATTCATATTTAATCCCACTACTGAACTTTCTACCAGCTTAACGTAAATTTAATATATAAAAATATATGTAATAAACATTATTAAATTGGCCGAAATAATTTAAATAACTGTAGAAGTATTTTTTGTTTTTGTAAGAATTACTAATAGTATCATCTTTGATATACCAGAAATTTAATTTAATAGGAATAAGTAGTATTATAAATAATTCTTAATAGTTTGTGATACACTTGTATTGTTACAGAATAACGTTATAACTGTTCATTCTCATAGTCAAATGTCATATCTCACCACTAATAAGTAACCATTTTTTTAATAATATAACATCATAAATAATTATGATACTTTTTAAGTACTCTTTTAAACACATTTTTTGATTTTTACTTAATTTGCTCATGTAAATGTTTCTTTACTGTTACTATAGATTCCATTAAGGATATATTGTGATGAGTTGGGTTGATCTTTAAGAACCCTATTTTTATAAATTTTCATGCATGCATTTTTGTTTTAGTTGTTTTTTTAGTAGACTTCAAAATTTGAAGTTATCGTTTTTTAACTACTTCAAAAAGTACTATTAAATGCCAGATGCTAGTTTTTAATGACTTCAAAAAGTACAATTAAATGAAAAATGCGTCCGCTTACTCACTTATTTTCAGCGATAAATTTCATGACATGATTTGTTTTTGATGATTTTAGTAGACAGTACTAGCCTTTCCCATAAAATCGTTAAAATTTTATAGGTCATCCCATATTTATTTGGTTAATTTCCAATGATGGATGATCACAAATATTACAAATTGGCTAACCTTACCATTTGGGAATATTTGAGTTGCATAACTGCTTTGAAGTCGGTTTAGTTTAGTTATTAATAATGTATGAATATCAGCGTACCATTATGTCATTAATAATATAATTCTGTGTCAGTAGTTGGTAACCTTGAGGAGGAGAGTTCCAGTAAAAAGGGTAGCTCACAGAAGGAACAGCAACAACAGGACAGAAGAATTGACATCCAGCCAGCAGAGGATGAAGAAGGTACAAGGAAGATATAAATTTATTTAGTGTCTTTTTAAATTACAAAAACATGCATTTACCTGACGGAAAGTGATCTATGTAACCTATGGACATTTCGCTTGTCCGCAAGAATACTGTATTAACTCTAAAAAGGTACTTTTTCAGGAGAAGTGATTAAAGTTTTTAAGGTACTTTGGTACGAACTGTATCTTTAATTCAATTAGTGCCAAATTGTCACATGATACTATGTTCTTGCGGACAAGCGATTTGTATTACCTGTTCCACATATAATTGGAGTCCCTAGAGTCGATCACAGATGCGATGTCGAACGAACGATGAAAGCTAGCAACCACATTTTTCCACTCATATGGTAATGGTATGTCCCCTGTCAAACGAATACCTACAATACGCATCCCTGCTCATTTTACTTTTTTTTTTTTTTATTTCGCGATTGACTAAACATTATTATAATATTCAAATTATGGGTAAATTATTCCTCAACTTTTCCTTTATCTGTTTTGACTATTTTCCTCAAACTTTCCCATTTAGCGAACACTCACATAATTTCACCGGTCCCCATGTATAATTGCTAATTAATCATGACAGATCAAGACGAGAGCCTGTCGGTGAAGCACGTGGCGTACGCGAGGTACCTCCGCAACCATCGGCTCATCAACGAGATATTCTCCGACACGGTGGTACCGGATGTACGCTCCGTCGTCACCACCGCTCGGATGCAGGTAAGATTCTTCTAAAATCAAATTTAACACAAAACTTGAAATAGATGGCGCCACTTTACCTGAAGGTAAATGAATGGCAAAAGTGATGAGATTCTAATCTCTCTCACGGAATCGGGGCCTTCAATTTCTGAAACATCACTAATATTTTTCTAAATTAGGTACTGATTATAAATTACCTACAGCTTGTTTTAATATTGTAGGAAAACATTATGAGGGAACTTGTATGACTGGAACTTGTCCATACAGGTTTCAAAGGTATGTGAGGTTTACCACTCCTCATTAGACTAAGATATTGGATTATAAACTAATCCTTTTCACTTGAAGAAGAAATCCATTTTTTTATATAAAAAAAATCATTATTCCATTTTACGTTGATTATGCATGTGTGTTTCAAAAAGTTAATTATGTAACTTAAGATTTTTCTTGTCATTAAATGACGTTACAGAGATTGAATAACTTGGAATTAAATGGCATTATATGTCATGTATATAAGCATGTCATTTAATCAGAAAAAATATTCTCTATATTTATTTTAGATTTTGAAGAAGCAAGTACAGTCGCTGACAATGCATCAGAAGAAATTAGAGGACGAGTTGCAGCAGATCGAGGAGAAGTTTGAAGCGAAGAAACGCAAGTTTATGGACAGCAGTGAAGCTTTCCAGGAGGAATTGAAAAAGGTGTGATAAATTTGATAATATGTAACATGTTATGTAACTCGTATGCAAAAACTCGCTTAAATAGACAAAGTTTTATGGGTATAGCACCGACTTTATACAATAAAATACCAAGAGCCATTACAGAAGTTGACAATTTAAGTAACTTTAAAAAAAGGTTAAGGATACATTTGATTAGGATGTGTTATTATACAATGCATGATTTCTTTAATGACAAGTCTGATTTATAAACAAAATAACTCAATTTCATCTAATATCATTAATTTTATGTTATTTAATATTAATATTATGTTTTTTGTACACCCTTAAAGGGTAGGATAAGAGACGGCCCATAACTTTTTTGTACTATCATCTTTGTTACCTTATCCAACCAGAAATTATTATGATTATGAAATGAATGAATGAATATGATACGGCCAGGATCCTCCAATATCGTAATGTTGGAGCATGATAGTAGTCAAACAAATTGAAGTTTACTACGTATATATCAATAAAATTTAGTTAGTGGATTCGTTGAAATAATTACATTAAGTATTTAATTTTACCTCATTTGTCGTTATTAAAGTGGTGTTGTTAAAAGAGTTGTTACATTCCTAAATAGCTTTTCCGTGGCTTTAATTACGTAGACATCGATATTACAATAAAATCACACTATTTGAAATTGAAAATTCTTCTCTTAGGTCTCATTTACGCTACATAAAGATCGTATCTACAAAATATCAGTTTCTTTGGTTTCTGGTTTCAGTGGTTTAGGATGTGCATTGATTTGGGGTTGTCACCTTGACCTTACACTTTTATGTATAAAAATACAAAAATAAATGATATTTACTAAAATATGATCACATTTTTTTGTGTAATCTCATATTAAACCACTTAATCATTATTATTATTTATAAGTATTAAAATCAATATGTGCATATATCACAACAATATCGATAAGTCAAACTGGCTGCGGTGAGGTCACGGGAGCCTTGTCAACAGAGCCCAGAGTACAACAGAAAGGTCGTTTGCAAATTTAAACTTCCGCATACGCTTAATTGGTCAATCTTGAAATTTTGAATGCGTTTTAATGTATTTTAATGTTAAATTTGTATTTCATTTTTCGTATTATTTTTAGCTTTGGTTCTCAAGCGTGAGAGTGAGAAGTAGATACAGTTGTGTAAGGCTGAAAAATAAATGTATAAAATTTAATTAGTATTCCTCCCTTTAAGAACTTTAAAAAGAAAAGGCAATACTCAAAAACTTATTTCTTTACTTAAGTTTTTTCGTCTGTACTAAAGGTGGATAATTCCGGAACCCTTGACACCCCTTCACTCCTATATACATATAATGCCACTATCTAAGTGCTCAGGAGCCGTTATAGCTCGCCCGGGGCGGTACCACCGCCACCCTCATAACCCGCCGTAAAGCAACATGTTCTTCATGTAT